>CM035419.1:174973627-175236127 GCA_020310875.1 Ceratopteris richardii
TTGTGTGGGATTGAGAGGTCCGATGGGTACTATGCCTTTTACTTTATACTTTCAATTAATTGAAGCTACCTAGCTTTGAGGAGAAAATTGCAAGATTGAATTTCTTTTATAAAGAAAGTTTGAAAAGTTCAACATTGCTATTTCAAATGGTTGAATCCTTGGCCTTCCCTAAGGAGTGTGTGGGTTCAAGTACTCTTAGTTTTGTTGGTTGGACACTCCTCAATATATGATATGATGACATGTTAAACAAGTTCCCATTAGGGATTCATTGGTTTTCAAGGACTCTCGATGGATGATGTTGGCAATGGCAAGGGTCATGCTAGGTTGATTTCAATTCAAAATAGTTTGCTCTGTTGAGGATGAGGTTGTCCTTACCCAATTCCTACCCTTAAAAAGCATTTTGGCTTTGTTCATTCCTATTAGGTGCTAGGTGTTCTACCTCTGTTTGTGTGGGTTTCAAAGGGTTCCATGGTACTATGCTGTTCATTTTGTTCTTTCAATTAATTCAAGCTATCAAGAAGAGTAGATAACAAGATTGAACTTTTTTTTAAAAGAATTACCTTGTTGAGATCATGTGAGATTCGGTTTAGTGTAAGGATAATATATAAACATCAAGAAGAGGTGCTCTTTATCTCTCAACCATCTATAGCCATGAGCATGAGGAGTTCTTTCTTGGAAGGTGTGCACACATGTGTCATGTGTCCAAGTTCCCTCAAGTTCACTGAAAGTTAAGTCCACCATGTGTTCCACTCTAATCAAGTTAACTCGTGGTAGGAGTTTGATACTTCTAGAAGGTTGGAGGTCTCTTGGGGAAAAATACTCTCCCACATCAGTCGTGGAACTTGAACCCAAGACAACCTCCTTCCAATCCGTTGGAGGAAGCTCAGAAGTCAGCCTAAAAATCAAAGGTCAAAGCAACCAACACTTTGTCGAAGGATAAATGATGTGGTAAAATGGAAGCACAAGCACGAATGCAAAGAAGGAAAAGGGCCTATCAATCTTTTTCATCTTAAATTCCCCTCGTAATAGGATATTTCCCATTTTCAACCCAAAATTCCTTGTAAAAATGCCTATTTTTGGCATAAACAATGTAAAATTCAAGTGGTACTCGATCTTCATGGGCATGAATAGAATATCCAAACAAATTTTTGTATGTTTTTTATACTATTTCATCTCCAAACAGCCTAAGGACACTATTTTTAAAGTTATGTTGGACACTACAATGTGAACAAAGCTCTTAAAAGTCTATAAAATAGAAAGGGCTCTCATTTGTGAGCATTATACAATTGGAGATATCTTAAAGCTCATAACTCTTTTGAGTTTAGTACTTACACTTGTGCAATAGAGAGAGCTTCATAGAGCATCATCCCTTTTGCCTTCTCATGAGTATGTGAGCGTGCGTGCTTGTGTGAGTGTGTGCTTCTATCCCGTTGTGTGTGGTCTTCATACCAACCGATTGGTCACTCCTTGGATACGAAATTATTTTTATTGTGTGTGCTCGTGGACTATGATCATGGTGTAGAGAGGATTTTAACATCTTGCATTGATGCCCTTTTTTTTATGGCAAAGCTTTGATGCTCTCCAATGTTTGACTATAATCATGTTTTCTTTTAAAGATATCCTAAAACATTTGATGATGTTGATCTCTTTGTATCTGCAGGAAACTGAACAAAAAGGAAGTTAGTGTAAGCTTAACCTTAAGTGTCTTTGTGTTGATGAGAGTGTATGTGTCTATATATGTGTGTGTGTGTGTGTGGGGGGAGAGAGAGAGAGAGAGAGAGAGAGAGAGAGAGAGAGAGAGAGAGAGAGAGAGAGAGAGAGAGAGCTTTCTTGGCTGACGATCGAGCATGAATGTCAAGGCTTTCTTGGCTGACGATAGAGCATATATGTGTGTATGTGCAGGGGTGTATTTGTGTGCTTTCATTTCTATATGTATGTATGCACATGGGTGTATTCGTGTGCATTCATTTTGTGTATGTGCAGGGGAGTATTTGTGTGCATCCATTTGTGTGTATGTGCAGGGGTGTATTCGTGTACATTCATTTCTAGGTATGTATGCACATGGGTAGAAAAGAGACAATGCAAAAGAGAGAAAGAAAATAAATAGAAAAAGAGTAAGGTTGCAATTTGTGTGTGTGTGTGAGAGAAAGAGAGAGAAGAGAAAGAGAGTGAGAAATAGAGAGAAAAGAGACACTGCAAAAGAGAGAGAGAGAAAGAAAGAAAATAAATAGAAAAGAGAATAGATAAAACTAATTAGATTAAGTAATGAAATGAATTGAATTAAAATTAAAAAGTATGGAAAAGAAGAAAACAAAAAGATGAAAGTGAAATGACTATATTTTAATTTGTAAAATACTTTATTAATAGAGTTTTTTCTTTTGTATGGTTTTTCATGCACATCATTCAGGCAATTTGAAGAGAAGAGTTCATGGTCAAAGACAAGCTTTCTATTGTTGTTTTGTTTTAATATTTATTTGTATTCGAGGCGAGTTTAGCTCATGTAACAAACAAACGTAATCATGAAGAAATTTTTACCGTAGAAGTAGTTTATCCACCACCTTCATGGAAGGGATTATATACCACTTGTAATCCCCCTCTAGATTTTGTTATTATGTTACCCCCCATAGTTCATACACTATTGATGATGAAACAACTCCCTTTGTGAAGAAACCTAGTTCTTAGTTAAATGGTACTGTAAACGGCCATCACCTTTATTTAAATAAAACTACTTTGGAGTTGATGGTATGCCATGTGTCATGTCTAAATGTTGAATTCAGTTAATATCGGTCATCCATTCTCCTTAAAAACACCTAAACAAACACAAACACCCTAAATGTATCATATATAGGTACATTAATAGAAACACGAACTTGATCCAGCCGACGGCCTTATCACCGTCAAGGAACTTGATGTGAAACATGAAAGGTTTTGTTAAGGTTTTTGGTTAATAAGTATTTGTTGGGTAAATTTTGGAATTGATGATTGTAAGAGTGTGGAGCTAAAGGTTGGATAGTTGAAGTGTTGATTAGTTGCAGAGAAGTTGTTGTGTCTCATATAGATGGTTCCCCTAGCTATTGAGGGCTAGTCCTTAGGGATCTGAGCACCTTCATAGGGACCCAATATATCTAATTAAAACCTCCTCTTATCACCCTTATCAACAATTGAATCAATTTCTTTAGTGCATGTTCTTAGCATTGATTTGTATTTTAGGTTTGAAACTATGAAAAATGTAAAGATTTTGTGCATATCACTTTTATGAGCCTCAAGATCGAGTTCAAATAGGGTAACAACTTTCAAGTTTGTTTCAATTCTGCATACTTCACAAACTGAAAAAGAAAGAGTACTTTTTTATGTTTGTTTGATCATAGCACTTGCATTAGTAAGCAACTCATTTTGTGCACATTGCTAGAGTTAAATTAATTAGAAACATTGCAAGTTACCTTGATTGTTTCAAACGGTAAAAACTATATAAAGAAAACATCAAAAGGGCTTTACAAATTTTGAAAAACATAAAAGAAAAGTGTAATTCAAAGAAGATAACTAATCAAACAAAAAGAAAATAAAAAAGAAACTAGAAAGGAAATAGGAAAAATTGGATAGCCAAACATCAAGTTACAATTGTTTCACTCTAGGGTCAAGCAAAAGGAACAAGAATCGATCTCAAAATTCAAAACCTAGGAGCTATAAAGTGAAGGCCTAGGGATAGGAATTGAAGACTCCTAGCTAGTAATATAATTGAATTTCATGCTCAGCTAAGAATTCAAATCAAAGAGAATTTAGAGCCATTAATCCTGGATACAAAATCTAATCAATTGCAAAATATGGAAGAAAATTTAAGAACAATATAGTCAAGAAATAGAGTGTATGTATAGTGTAGTCAATTTTGAGAGACAAGGGGAAGTTCACTGGTATGAATGTGACAGAGTATCTTGACACCTTTGAAGAACATGCTCAAATACATGGACAACCTGAGGACATGTTAATTCCATACTTTGAATGAGTTGCTTCTCGATCGATCTTAAATAAGGTCCAAAACCATATTAAGTTAGAATGGGAAGCATTGAAAAAGGAAATGCATAAAATATTCTATTTAGAAGATTTTAGTTAGCATAATTGGGATAGTTTCCTCCAATGGTTACATTGTCAAAATCCTAATGTATCCGTAACACACCTACATAGAAAATTTATGAGATAATTTGGTCAAATACATGAGGTTGTTAGGATAGCATTAAACCCAATTCTAGTGATCCACTTCTTGAAGATCTTAGGTCCAGATGATGAAATAAAAGTGGAATGAAGACTTGAAGAATCGGTAAAGGAACATGGCTTAACTGATGATTGGCAGAATGTACATCGACTTGTCTAGGTGATTGCTCAAATGAAGCAATGCCAATCAGTCTTGTATGATCTGTTACCATCCTTTCAAGATAGGGATGCATCATTTAGGGATCCTAATGTGACAACAACAACAATGGCTACTAATGTTTCATCTACATCTAGGACACCTTTAAAAGTACAATTATAAATTCTGATCAAACAGATGGAAAATGTTATGTCAATGCAAGCCTCTTTATCTAAAGAGATTGTTGATTTATAGAACAATGTTTGCTCAATGAGTGTCCAAGAGCCAAGCAATAGCACGCAGGGTGCTCTACAAACTTTTGTAATGCCTAAAAAAAAAACCCCACTACTCAACCCACATTGCTACATCAGATGCCTCCACCACTAATCCAATTTGTATTTCAAAGGAAGGAATACTGGTGGTAAGAGATGTGTATGGTGTGATGCAACTGAGCAGTTCTCTTATGTTTGTGAAGCATTGAAGGAATCCAAAGAACAACAATTAGTTATCAAGATTGACAAGAAACTATTTGATTTTTGGGCATAACTTCCCTTAGCTGTAAAATGGGTAAAAGGCAGAATGAAGAACTTGTATGAGAATTTATTAGCTCAAAATGTTAATTCTTCAACTATTAAACTAGAACCACTAGAGCCAAACGAGTGAGAATATGAGCAAATAGAGACTCAGCAAATCTATTCAATAGATGAGTTAGTGTGTGCATGAGATGCAATCTTGAAGAAGACTGCTTGGAAGTCTCTTGTGGATCAATTCTTTGTGTATTTACACATTAATAATGTTGATGAGAAATAAAGAAGATATGATGTGCACAAAGAGGTTGATAATGATATAAAAGTGGCGATAAAACAATCAAGAGATTAGAGAAGGAATCTACAACTTCAAAAGATGAAGAAAAACATAAGGAAATTAGAGAAGGAATCTACAACTTCAAAAGATGAGGAAAAACATAAGGAAATTAGAGAAGGGAAGAAAGTGGTCAAAGATGACCAAGTGCAAAATAATCAAACAAGAGATCAAGAAAATGAAAAGGAAATTGTTGGTCCTAATGAGAAGAAGCAAGAGAATGATGAACAAAAGAAGAAAAGTAAGAGAGCATCAAGAGAGGTTTGAATATTCAAGTTAGGAAAAAAAGTTGACACCAATGAAATCTAATATGAAATAATATTGAAAAGTCAATTAATTATGTCTTTAGAACATGTTTTGTCCATCACAAGGCTTGGATTTAAACACAACCTTATCATACTTGTAAGACATAAGAGATTTCCTCTTATGAATGTCGTAGTCATATTGTGTGACTCTGAAGATGATGATTATGATGATGTCTATCAAGCCAATAGGAACTTCAGTGGTCCTACCATACCTGATGAAGATATGAAAGAGATTGAGAGTCAATTTAACAGAGACTTATGGGCTAGTGTAACATCAAAAGTGAAGATAAAGATTGGTGATGAAAAACAATCATGTTTAACTTTATCATTGGTGGATTCTAGGTTAGAGATAAATGTGATTTTGAAGAAATTATATGATAAATTTAGATGGACAATAGATAAAGATCATGGATGGTGCAAAAGACTCACCATTACGACCACCACATGCTAGAGAGATGACTCTCCTCCCAATCAAATGCCTCTATATATAGCTCTCTCTAGGGAACTGCCTTCTTGGGCAGCTGGATACTAACCATCCATGTGTCGGCCATGTAACTGCATGTGCACCAAGTGTCCCAATTAACTTGAGTTAACTAAAGTGGATGCTTCTAGAAGGCTCTAGATCTCTTTGGGCAAAATACTCTCCCCATGTACTCCATGGGGATTGAACCCAAGACCTCCTCCTTCACATCCTTGAGACTTAACCACGAAGCTAAGTGGATCACTTGTTCACAATAGCAAAGCATGACCTCTTAGTAAGTCTAAACTTGAGATATTTGGTCATACACACGGGTGAACAAACAGCGTCCGATTTCAGATCTGTCTGAACTGGTTGGATCCTTATCATAAACTTACTTTATTACATTCTTCCCCTCTTGGAAAATATTTTAGTCCTAAAAAATAGAGCTATATAACTACTGTAGGCAAACCCTGAGCCTCAAGTTTTAAAACTGGAAGAACACGTTCACGTTCTAGAACTGGAAGAACATGTCTCATCTCTGCGGTGGCATCCCTACCCAAATGATTCAAAACAATGTCTCACTTTGCACTTTGATAAACTAGTCAAAGTATAAAGTAGTGAATGAATAATAAGGGTGGATCTAAAAACATCTCCGGCCAATTCACAGTTTTTTCTAGGTGCGATCTGGGCACAAACATATGAACTAGTCCATTTTTGGGAATGACTGGTGCATGGATTTAGTAACGAAGGTGGGATTCTTATCCCTCGCAAGACTTTGAGAACTCTTGATTCACTTGAATTTGGTTAGGAGAACTTGAAGTTTTGGTTGTCCCAAACATCTAACTTGGATGTTTGTTCAATGGTTTAATCCTATCCAATAGTTACTTGATTTTTTTGCCCGACTAGAGGACTACTTTGTCCTACTGAGTTTAAAAATCCTATGTAAACTCCAGGAGAAATTTTACCATTTTCTTTGATTCAACTGTACTATAACTTGACCAATTCAAATTCAAAATGAAAATTTTATCCAACTTAGGATACGTTTCTCAAAGACGAGATAAAGTTCTTGAGAATTGTCAATTTGATGAGTAATTCCTAACTTATCTATTCTAGAGTATATTGAACTCTAGGAAATCATTTGTGCTATAACTTGAAGCAAACTCAAATAAATAAGTCAACTTAGACTTATTATCTTTTGAAGATTGAAAAGGTAATTGTACAAAACATCTATCTGGGATGTTTAATTTAGTTACTTAGTTCTAACTGGCTAACCTTTTACTTTTGTGAAAAGAATTAGATACCATATCTGAGTCAAATCCAAAAGATTTGGAAAGTGGAAAGAACTAAAACTCTGTACAACCAATTTCAAATTTGAAAGGTATATAAACTTTCTACGAGTCGAATTCTAGATGACTCAGGACTTTAACTTCTTGAAGATCTGTTTCAATAAGGTATTGAAGCATTTTTTCTATCTTTAAAAGAAATAAACTGGATGCTCAAAAAGATTCAGAGCAAATCTAAAACATCATCCAACCACAAGATATTAGTGTGGTAACCAACATCAGTGTGTCGACCCACTGAGGTTCTATTGATGAATTTATTTCTCAAATAATGATTCACTTGAGACTAAATTCATGCCTATATTCAATCTTTATGTCTACTTACTAGAAATGCGATTCTTGTGCATTCCTTTGAGTCAAAAGGATTGAATTTTCCAAGTTACACTAGGAACTTGCTGCTTAACTTAGTCAATCTATCCTTAGTTGAAAGGATTAGTTCAAAGTCAAAGTCTCACTCTTTCAAAAATCTATCAAATATTTCTGACCGACAACACTGTTGGTGCAGGACAATGACCAATTGATGTTTTGACATGAAAATGAAGTCAAGGATCTGAGAAGAGAACAAGTTGTGAAGCATGAAGGAAGGACACATTCAGAATTTGGAAGATGTGTACACATATGTACATTATTTCAGAGATAGTTCACATATATCTCTTTGAGTAGTCATAAGCTTGTAAATTTTTATCTATATATACTTGGAAAATGTCGAGAAAAGTATGAGAGAATGTAGAGCATGAGAGTTGAGAAGAATTAGAAGTCATTAGACACTTATGAAGAGATTAGAAAAGCTCTCTCATCCAGATGTAATTTCTGTCAGAAATGAAGAGAAGTTGCGCCCGATATTTCTGTGCATTCTCCTTCTGTGCTTGATCATTTCAAGAATCCTTTTGTAGATGTCTAAGTCCATAGTTAATGAGTCTATGCTTAAAGTTTGAGAGCCTAATTATAAACAGACTGTGAGAATTATGAGTAGGAACATTCATATGTAAAAGAGTGTTCACAGTTTTCTGAAACATGCGCATTTTTGGTGGTCAATGATTTGATCATTTCTCACTGCACAGATTAAAGTTTTGCATGAGTGAGGACTCAAAATCTAAGTTGAGAGGTAAGCCATCTATGGCTAAAAGCATTTGCTTAAACAAGTTCTAGTTTTGGAGAACCATGTCTTAGAAGTTGTAGGTGTCAAAGTCGACTATACAGAGAGACAGTTTCAGACATAGGTAGATTGTTTGAATCATTTCTCATAATCTACTCAAGCTTTTGAAGTGTTTTAACTTGGAGGAGGTGCGCAATCACTAGATGAAACATTCTACAAATTTTTATCAAAAACTTTACACAAATGATTAGTCAATGAGTGATTAAGGTGCAGCAGACTTTTCTGAGAAATGACTTTCTTCACAGTTAGCTAATTTCTTGATAATTTGGTGCTTGTCTTCCAAAATTGGTTGGAGTTTAAAGTTATTCTTGATATAGAGGTGGTCTAACATCAAGGATAGCTTGTTCTTTTGGAGATTAACACTCTCTCCTAGACTTAGAGTCATCGTGGATATTTTCAAGCAGTCCTATTTTCTTGCCGTTCCAATGAGCAAGGAAATTGAATACTTCACTTTCGAAGGGCCTAATTTTCCCAATCAAGACTCCTAATTTGTGATACCTAGGTATCACACTTGAGAAAAACAAACTAGCTACTTAAGTTGCATGGCAGCCAGGAGCCTTGCAACTACCTAGTTTGATATTTTCCTTAGTTAACTAAGTCAAGTTAGAAAAAAGAGGTAACGAAAATATAAGTATTCAAATTCTTAACAAAAAAATCATGCATATGCAAATGACTGTTCTTGCATGCAAATGCATGTGGGTGCATGCACTTGTTGGCATTCTCCTTTCATGCACCAAACATAAATCAAGCAATTCTTGAGCTTGAAAATGCATGTTCCCAATCATCCATGCACAAACATTCTACTTGTAAGCTTTTTAAAAAGATATAACCGTTCATGTGCATAAAATTGAGCATTAACTATATTTTTTAAGCAAGAAGAAAACACGTTTTAGGCATGAACACATTCTTTGAAAAGGAGAAATGCACCAACATTCTTTTGTAAATGCATGCCTATGCTTGAAAAGTGTTTTCATACTTCTATGCTCTCTTATTTTTCTTTCATTAAATTGCATACAATGCTTTCAAAATTGAAGATTTCTTGCCTACTTCAATGATAATAGCAATGCATTCTATCTGAAAGCATAAAGCAAAGCAAATATTGAAATGAAAACATCAACTTCTAAAGTACTTATCTTCCAATTAAGCTACATGCTTCCCTTGATCCTCAGGAAGAGGCAACCTTCATAGCCATGCTCACAATTGGCTTCAATCCTCTAATATTTTGCTTTGTGTGATAATCAAACATCAATTGTGCTCCTTTCATCCTTGAAAATACTTGGAAAAAGTAGACCATCAGATTGCTCAAGGTAGAATGGATGGGAGATGCTTACTACTCCTATCTGGGTTTGAAACTGATATCAACCATATATAGCTTTGATCGCATCCACTTGACATGTTTTTGCTTATGAACTTCTTCAGGAGTACATATCAATATGTAAAAAGAACGTTATTTTATGTGACCAACGGACCTTGCTATGTTGGATAAAGCAAAGCTCTATGCAATAGATGATCGTGAGCTCAAGTCCAAAGTATGACTTTCTGAGAATGGTGCTCCTTTTTATGTTTGTGGTCAAAACTGAGGTGGCTCATCCGAGAATAATATATTAATTTACTTAAAGTCAATGTAATATACGAATTGGTCGTGGATAGGACAAATATTCTCTTGAACACTTTACAGGTTCAAATCTAGAAAGCCACATTCTGATGCTATCTACGTCCTGCGTTTGTTCTATAAGCTTCTAAAGTGCGATAAGAAGCTATAATTCAATTCGAATTATAGATTCAGACAACAACTAATGCGGAGACGTCCGACTGTGGCAGATAATAGAAAGCCTTCTTATTGCTGACTCATCAAGTTCAAACCCCAAAGTCGACTGACTAAAGATGCATCCGTTTTGTCTTTTGTGTGTGTGTGTGTAACACTCTAGGAAGGAGGTATAATTGCAATTGAAGAAAACTAATATTGCTAGCATACTTCGGTCTTGTGGATAGAAGAGATAGCTTCTCCTTGTTTGGTGTCTCAAGATCAAACCTTGTTTGCCTCTGCCTCAGAGAATCACTCTTTAACTTTGATTTACAAAGAAGCAGCAGCGATGAGAGATATATGACATGAAACATATTCAAAATAATGTACTGGCCATGCACGTACTCACGTCGATATAAGAATATCACTTTTAGAGACATTGCGGGTTCAATACCGCCTCTCACAGCCCGATGTCTCTTCATTTTGCCACCATGGACATGGCTACACATGAACCAATAAGGAAGGGACTTGTGTATTGAGATAGAGAGAAGGATATCTCATGAGAACTTATGAAGAAGGTGATGATGTCTCCCAAGGTCACATGAGAGCTTGGCTTTGATACCAATGCAAGAGACTCACCATTACAACCACCACATGCTAGAGAGATGACTCTCCTCCCAACCAAATGCCTCTATATATAGCTCTCTCTAGGGGACTGCCTTCTTGGGCACGTGGATACTAACCATCCATGTGTCAGCCATGTAACTGCATGTGCACCAAGTGTCCCAGTTAACTCGAGAGCTCTAGAGCTCTAGATCTCTTTGGGCAAAATACTCTCCCAAGGTCAGCATGAGAGCTTGGCTTTGATACCAATGCAAAAGACTCACCATTACGACCACCACATGCTAGAGAGATGACTCTCCTCCCAACCAAATGCCTCTATATATAGCTCTCTCTAGGGGACTGCCTTCTTGGGCAGGTGGATACTAACCATCCATGTGTTGGCCATGTAACTGCATGTGCGTCAAGTGTCCGAGTTAACTCAAGAGCTCTAGAGCTCTTTGGGCAAAATACTCTCCCCATGTATCCCATGGAGATTGAACCCAAGACCTCCTCCTTCACATCCTTGAGACTTAACCACTAAGCTAAGTGGATCACTTGTTTACAAAAGCACATAACCTCCTAGTAAGTCTAAACTCAAGATCTTTGGTCATACACATGGGTGACCAAACGATGTCCGATTTAAGATCTGTCTAAACCGACCGAATCCTTAGATCATAGAATTAATTTATTACAGATGCAGGATGAGAACTAAAAAAAGTGGGTGTGTAATATTCTTGTGACAATAGGTGGGCTTTCACAGGAACTCCACTTTTTTGTTTAGAACAATTGTTCTTATGAAGTTATTCTACATCAACCATTCAAGAAATAGAAAGCACCTAAGGAAAAGTCCAATTACTTCATATGATCATGTGTGTGATGATTATGCTCTAGTCCAAGATTATGGGACTTACTTCCACCAACGTTTTTGCTAACCTCCATTGTTGTGCGAGAGAATAATGGTAGACCGATTTACATCTCACCAAAATATATACATAATTATAAGAGTTTTTCAATTTGTTTACCTACACCCAAAAATCATTTTCTTCAAAGGGAAATATACCAAAAAAAATTATAAAAAACCATGAATATTATGATATAAGAGTTGGAGAATCTTTTGAAAGAAAGAGATAAATCAAAGATTATGTTTCTCAACTCGATGGATGAATACCAGCTCATAGTTGAGTTTCTAAATGATCATATAGTTGAACTAAACACGACATATAAAACAATTGATAAAAAGGTGTAACCCATAGCTCAACAAAGGGAAGGTGAAAAATTCACAAAGGGTTTTGAGGAAGAAAAGTCTTCAAGTTAAGGTTACAAGAGAAATGCATGATGAATCCATATGGGTAGATCACAAAGACTTTGTGGCTATGTATGAAAAAAATTAAGGAGTGCTATTAGTGGGCCAAGATGTACGTGAATGTGAGAGAGTTTGTGAGCACTTGTGCCACTTTTCACATACATTTGTTGGCCAAGAATAGAGGCCCATTGCATCCAACTTACCCTCCTTGTATTCACTATAAGTGGGTGGTTGATCTTGTTACCATGCCCAAGGGGATTGATAATATGAGATATATAGATTTGACAAGAGAAGACGTAACCAACCATGTGGAAGATCGAGACCTCCAATCTAATACTTTTAATGCATGCAAATTCCTTTTAGAATAAATGATTTCAAGATTTGTCTATATCATAAAGACTGTTTTAGATCAAGGAGAGTTAGATCCTAAAGAGGCGAGAGAATTCTTTGAAAAACATGGAATTTG
The DNA here is from genome assembly GCA_020310875.1 of Ceratopteris richardii. Lineage (NCBI taxonomy): Eukaryota > Viridiplantae > Streptophyta > Polypodiopsida > Polypodiales > Pteridaceae > Ceratopteris > Ceratopteris richardii. Next base: position 174,986,208 of record CM035419.1, read on the forward strand.
ATTGTTTATTACCACTACATATAATATGGAGGAAAATGGCAAACTCAAACGAGGTCATCCTCCTATTGTGAAGGCAATCTTAGAGGCTTGTGAAGGTGATATACAACAATGGGCAAGATATTTTCCATTTGCATTTAGGCAGATAGGATGACCTATACTAGAATAATAGGATTTATTCCTATCAAGCTAAGGTATTGTCAGAAACCAGTGTTTCCTATCCACACTTAGATACTTACCTCAACATCTTTTCCATGGAATGATAATATGACAAGACAAGAACTTTTAGGCTTATGAACTAAGTTGTTAGAACAAGGAAGAGAAAGGTTGAATGCAATAGTGTAAAAGTTGAAGGGGTTGTGTCTTAAGTGTTGGAGTTCAAGGTCTACAAAAGCACACAAATAGCACAAGGAAGGAGAAGAAGTTTGGAGCACAACACAACACTAAATGTATTACCAAGTGAATATACAAGCCGAGCGAAAAAACCCTCCTAATAAGGGAAAATAGTACCTTGGTGGCTCTAAGCATGTTTCCACACACTTAGGACCAGAAAAGGAACAATTTCACGTGACTTAATTTTCCTCTTTATCTTCATCTCCAAGTAGCTCATCATCAATATGATATTCTTTGTCCATTCTTCTCTTGAATAACATACTCAAAAAGTGAAAAGGTGTGAGACTCAAAGTGAATAGACCATGAAATGGGAAAACTCACATGGGTTAGAGTGAGTTTGCCAAAAGCATGCAGTAGGCTCTCCAAGATTCTAACCAAGTACGAAATGAAGAGAGGCCCTCCTTATATAGATTTGGCAGGGGCTCTCCAAAGTACATCATATGTAGGATAATTCCCCTTGAAGGAGAATGAATACAAGGTAGAAGCAAATGGCACTCATATGGATAAAAAAGGAAATGGGATAGATAAAATCATGTCTTCAACACCCCCTCTACAACTCTATTTTGAAGCAATTGAATGTTCTAGAGGTCCACCAAGCACTGGAGCAAAATCAGAGGTAGAGGATTCCTGAACATGTTTGCCATGTTCTCTTGTGGGGTACAATGCTTAAGAGTAATCTCTTGAGATATGATCTTCTTGCGGATGAAGTGGTACTGGATCTCGATGTGCTTGGCCCAAGCATGGAAGATTGGATTCTTGGCAAAGGCTAAGGATGAGTGGTTATCAGTGCAAATGCATGTAGGAGTATCCTAGAAAATACCAATGTAAAAGAATAAATGATGATGCCATATGACCTCACATGATGCAAAACTAGATGCTTGGTACTCAACCGTCATGGATAAAAGAGCAATGGTAGGCTTTGTAGAGAGTACGTTGCGGAAGCAAAATGAAAAGAAGAGTACTCACAAAAGAAAGAGTGTGAGAGACCCAAAGTGAGTAGACCAAGAAATGGGTAAACTCACATGGATTAGAAATGAGCTTGCCAAGAGCATGGAGTAAGCTCCTCAAGCTTCTAACCAAGTACAAATTAGGGGAGAGGCCCTCCTTATATAGATTTGGGAGGGGCTCTCCAAAGTACATCTCATGTGGGATAATTCCCCTTTAAGGAGAATGAATACAATGGTAGAAGCAAATGACAAGATATCCAAATACAAAAGAGATACAATATAAAATGGAAATAAATTGGAAATGGAGTGCCTCCTAGATACAAAATGGAGATACACTCATGCGGATACAAATGTAGATGATGTCTTGCTGTGAAGTGTAGATGGGTGGATTGAGACTTATATTTGGATCTTTGTTTGAGAATCTTGAAGCTTCGTTAAAGATAACATCTTTGGAAATTGTGATGGAGTGGTTCTCAAGATTGTACAATCTATATGCTTTTGATTGTTCACTGTAGCCGATGAATATATGCTTCTTAGACTTGTATGGTAACTTGTTGCAATCTTCTTTTGGTACATGGTCAAATGCTTCACTTCCAGAGACTCAAAAGTAATTGACATTAGGCTTTCTTCCATAGTAAGCTTCAAAGGGTTTCTTGTTATGCAATGCACTAGTGAAGCCTCAATTGAGTATGTGCATGGCAGTATGCACTGCTTTTGCCCAAAAATTGTAGGGTAAATCTTTGTTGTGAAGCATGGTTCTTGGCATTTCCATCACACTTTGGTCTCTCAGCTACTTCATTCTGGGATGGAGTGTGTGGTTGAGTAACTTGTCACTTTATCCATTTTTTCTTTAAGAACTTATCAAATTCATGATTGATAAATTCACTGCCGCCATCGAATCGAATAGTTTTGATTGTTGTTGATGCTTCATTCTCAACTTGGTTGATCCATTCTCGAAACTTAGAGAAATTATATGCCTTTGAATTCAAAAAATATATCCAAATGTATCAAGAGTGGTCATCTAGTAAAAGAAAGAGGTAGAGGGAACCACTAAGAGAAGGGGTATTCATAGGTCCACATAGGTGGGAGGGTGGGAAAATGGGCAAGATGAGGCCCTAAAGAGCAAAACTGATGGTAAAATCCTCTCTCAATGAGGAGGAAGCAAAACCACCACCACTCAAGCACCACCACCATGAAAATGATCACGAAGAGTGTACTCACAAAAGAAAGAGTGTGAGAGAATCAAAGTGAGTAGACCAACAAATGGGTAAACTCACATGGATTAGAAATGAGCTTGCCAGGAGCATGGAGTAGGCTCCTCAAGCTTCTAACCAAGTAGAAATGGGAGGAGAGGCCCTCCTTATATAGATTTGGGAGGGGCTCTCCAAAGTACATCTCAATGGGATAATTCCCCTTAAAGGAGAATGAATACAATGGTAGAAGCAAATGGAAAGGTACCCAAATGCAAAAGAGATACAGTATAAAATGGAAATGGAGTGCCTTCTAGATACAAAATGGAGATGCACTCATGCGGATACAAATGTAGATGATGTAGGAGCAATCATGTCATCAACATGTTTCCTCTTACTTGCCCATGGGATGGGTCTTGAGCCAAGCAAGATTATGTATCCACAAGTAGACTATAGAGAATCATGATCACTAGCCAAATCTAAATCAAAATATCCTACAAGATCAATACCTTATATATACCAAAGAACATGATCTCGAGTGAGGGAAAGGTAATGAGGTAACCTCTCAACAACTTCCCAATGTGTTTGATGAGGCTGATGTGTAAATTGGCTGAGCATACCAATTGCGTAGGTAATTTCTGGTCTAGTGTTGGCTAAGTAAAGTAAAGAGCCAACTAGATACTGACAATCATGCATGTCTATGAGTGATGATGTGTCCTCTAGTATGAGCTCATTGTTGGGATCAAATAGTGTAGATATTAATCAATAGTGGTTCATGTTAAACATGGAAAGTAGATAAGCGCAATAGTTCTTATGAGATAGGAAGATGCCTTCTTTCATCTGGAAAACTACCATGCTTACGAAGTACTACAACAAGCCAGGATCTATAATTGAGTACTCAAGGTGAAGCTACTTGATGATAAACTAGATGCAGTCATCATCTGAGCCTATAAAAATATCAAGTCATCTACATAAAGGATGATGATGGCAACTAGGAACTCTTTCTTATAGATGTAGAGGTTAGCATGGACAATTTTTGGGATCCTTTGTCTTCAAAGAACTTGTACATTTTCTCATATCAGACTCATGGAACTTGCTTAAGTTGATAAAGTGCATTTTGAAGATTGTAGACATGATCTTCCTTTACTCTCATCTGGAAATGTTTAGGTTGATCCACATACACTTCTTCTTGAAGATCACCATTGAGGAAAGCACTTTTTACATCTAGTTGGTAGATGGGCCATTTGAAGTGAGCACTTAAGGCAAGGATGACTCGTTTGGTTTTGAACCTTGTAGTAGGGGCAAAGGCTTCTTCATAGTCAATGTTGTGATTTTGCTTATATCCCTTTGCTACAAGTCATGCTTTGTACTTGTTCAAAGTTCCATCTAACTTATCCTTGACTTTATCAATCCACTTAACTCATATGATCTACTGATTAGATGGTTTAGGTACAAGTGTCCAAGTATTATTCTTTTGAATTGAATCCACCTCAATCTGCATAACTTCTTCCCACTTCTAGTTGGCCTCGAGCTACTTTAAAGTTAGAAGGCTTTGGAATTTGTTGGATTTGATGCATGAGATCATAGTCTACATAATGACTTTGTTCTCTTTGATGAGCCTTTGAGACCTTCTAAGCTATTGGGAAGTAGTTGCTTTTGAACTATGCTTAGAAATAACTATTTCCCCCTTTGAAGTATAGATGGGTGGACTAGAACATGAGCTTGAATCTTTAGTTGTGCATTGAAGATTCATCAAATACTTCAACTTTTGAAATAGCCATGGAGTGGTTTTCCATATCATACAATCTATAAGCTTCAAATTGTTCATTATACCCAATGAAGATATGTTTCTTTGACTTTCATGATAGATTGTGTCAATCTTCCTTGAGCACATGTACAACTTCTTGACCTCCAAAAACTTTGAAGTATTTGACATTGGGATTTCTTCTAAATTAGGCTTAAAATGGCTTTTTATTATGAAGTGCACTCATAAGGCTTCTTTTGATGATGTGTATAGTAGTATGTACAACTTCGGCCCAAAATTTGAAAGGTAAAGCCTTGTTGTGAGGCATGTTGTGTGCCAATTCTATGACATTGTAGAGCTTCTTTTTGGTTATTCCATTTTGAGATGGAGAAGAAGCTCTATGACTTGATGTTTTATGCCTTTTTGGTCTAGGAAGTTATCGAAGTCGATTTACAAACTCACCACCTCCATTTGATATGATAGTTTTGACTAAAGTGAATGATTTGTTCTCAACTTGATAGATCCACTCTCTAAATTTGGAGAAGGTATTGACCTTTGATTTGAAAAACTACACCCATATATATCTAATGTGGTCCTATACTAAGAGAAAGAAGTAGAGTGACCCGCTTGATGATTGTGTATTCATAGGTCCACATAGGTCCATGTGGACAAGGGCTAGCAGATTCTTGGCTCGGGTGGAAGCCTCTTTTGGTATGAGATGTTTGAGGAGATGGTGGATAGATTCCAGAAATGAAGTGCTACTACAAATCCTTGCTTTACACTAGCCAAGAACAAGTTGAAGGGTCTAAAGTAGACCCCTTGAGCTTCCAAAAATCACAAATAGTCACCTAAGTGCTTTGGAGTATGATGCTCTAAGCAATGAATCAAAACAGATGAGTAGAAGATTCAACTATGAGCTAAGACCTGGTATTTTGGCCAATATACATGCTCAGTAAAATGAACAGTGCTCTCAACATGATAGCAATTGATCCAATTCCTTTTGGGAGTATCTAATTGACTTAGATAGCTACCAATCACAAGTTATTTCACTTGAAACGATCAAGTGTACTCTGAGAAATAAGCTTAGCAATCCAATTGATCATCCCGACATTTTTGGGCTTCAATAGTATGTAGACCAATGAGAAAAGTTTTGAAGATATCTCAAGATTGAGAAAAGCAATGATAATGAGAATTTGTAACAATAAAATAGACAGCATGGGTAACCTATACCACTTTAAATCACATCAAATGATCAAGTATGCACTGAGAACCAAGTCTAAGAACATAACAAATAAGTGAAGTAGAGATATGATCAATGTATGTATATTAAATCACATAAAATTACAAGACATTGGCAATGTATAATTGCACAATGTGAGGGTAGTGTTTCAGCTATAAAATGAGCTCTCTAAGCACTATAGATCCCTCTCAAATGATCTCCAAAGTCAGGCTATATCTCACGTGAGATTTTGATCCATTTTTATAGTTTGGAGCTGGAGCCAATTTTTTGAATTCTCAATCTCTCACCCTAAAGTGAATCCTAAATTTTAGGACTTGCTTTCTCATCAATCACCTACCAAGTGATTCGTGATTTGATTCCTCCTAACTCCATGTGAGAGTAGTGCAATTAACATATGCGAGAAAGATGTGCTCAAAACTTTGGCAATAGCCCCAAGGAGTGGTCGATCGAGAAGTCCCTATTCCTTCTCGGCAGAAGAATTGCTAACTGTAAGAACCCCCCCCCCCGTTCAGACATCACAAAGAGCTACAATATGTCAACAATAAGCTTAAAACCAAGTGGGCTCCACATGATGGGGATGCGAGGTTTATCAACCTCCTCTATAACACCATGTAAGCCTTGCAAGGCCTACCACAAAGGCTATGGCAGATCATCGGAATGAAAATTAGTCATCAAAATATATCAGTTGGAAGCTAGCTTAGCTGGGAGAAGCGACTGGTCGCTCCGCGACTCTCCGGAATGCTCAAAGCTCTAGTCGATTGAGTATTCACTGTTCCTCCTTGGCAAAAAGATTGCTAATTGTAAGAAACACCCCTTTTTTTTAAGAGTCATCAAGTATTCCTTTTGGTCAAGAACACACTTTACCCACGTGGGCCCCGCTCTGTGGGTGATGAGTGGGCGATTAGCCTTTTTCTTGTAAAGCCAGCTACACTCTGTAAAAGCTTCCCCCGCTCTATGGGATTCGAGAGGTCCCATGGGCACTAGTCCCCTTCTTTTCGTATTTTTCCTTTATTTAATTCAAGTCCGGGAGAGTAGGTTAAGGCCAAACTTCCTTTATTAAAAAAAAAAACATATGCACTTTTACAAGGATAAAAGTAAGTGCTTTTTTACAAGGGAATAGTCATATGTGACTTCAAATGATTATATGAAGTGAATACTAATTTGTTCAAGTATGTAGGCTTGGACTCATTTGCAGCAACAACTCCCCCTCAACCCTAACATGCTTGGTATTCATTTCTCCTTGATTTCCTATAATCCAATCATCATCTTGAACCTGCTCATCTTAGTTCCATCCAAAGATGTTAGCATATCTGCACATTGCAAATTTGCTGAAACATAGGACGATTGTATGTCCTTGCTAAGTAGCTTCTCTCTCACATAGTGATAATGCACTTCAATGTGCTTAGTCCTTTCATGATACATAGGATTAACAGCCAAATGAAGTGAGCTAGTGTTATGTCCAAAGATCATTGGAGTATAAGAATGTAATCCAAAATCTTTGTAAAGTAGCTTTAGCCACATAGCCTCTTGAGTTGCATTTGCTAAGCCTCTATATTCTACTTCAGTTGATGACAATGCCATGGTTGGTTGTTTCTTTGATGACCATGAAACTTTGAACCTGCAAAAGATAAGTAGCCATAAGTGCTCTCCTATCATCCTTTGAACTAGCCCAATCTGCATCAGAATACAACTTGATGGCCGAATCAGATGTGAATGGATAAAATAGCCCTTCATTTATGGTACCCTTTAGATATTTTAAGATCCTCTTGGCAGCTTCCATGTGAGGTTTTCTTGGTGTATGCATAATTTGACTTAATGTGCTTACTCCATAGCATATGTCCTCTCTTGTTAGGGTTGCATAATTAAGACCCCCAACAAGCCTTTGATAACTTGTAATGTCTTCAAGTAGTTCTCCCTCATGAGAACTAAGTTTTTTATTGAGCTCCATGGGTGTACTTGCAATTTTTGCATTCTCCATCTTGAACTTGACAAGCATATCATGAATGTACTTCCTCTGTGTAATAAAGACACCAGAATATGAATATACAAGTTCTAATCCAAGAAAGTATTTTAACAACCCAAGGTCACTAATTTTAAACTCTTCCATCATGTGAGCTTTGATTTTCTTGATGCCATTGGCATCATTCCCTGTAATGATAATGTCATACACATAAACACATAGATAAATAACTGCGGAGTTAGTTTTTTTAATGAACAAAGAAGAATCTGCTTTGTTAGAAACAAAACATTGGTCCTACAAATATGTAACAAGTCTATGGTTCCAAGCTCTAGGATCTTGCTTTAGACCATACAATGCATTCCTCAATTACATAAAAAATTTGGTTTGTCCTTATATTCATATCGTGGTGGTTGAGCCATGTAGACCTCTTCAGAGATCCATCCATTAAGGAATGCATTTTTAACATCTAACTGATACAAGTTCCAATTCTTTGAAGCAGCAACCTTGATTGTTGGCATCTTAGCCACAGGTGAGAAAGTCTCCTCATAATCCACTCCATGCATTTGAGTAAACCCATTTGCTACTATCCTTGCTTTATACCTATTTATTGAACGATCTGAATTCTTCTTTACTTTGTAAATCCATTTGGATCCTATTACCTTCATGCTTGGTTTCTTGGGGACCAAATCCCAAGTATTGTTCTCTTGAAGTGCTTCAATTTCTTCCTACATAGCTTCTCTCCATTCTTCCTTCTTATTGGCTTCTTCAAATGAAGAAGATTTTTCTGACATAGAATCTTTAGTCATGTATATAGAATGCTTGGTGACTAGTGATGTGTCATAACCATACCTTATAGTTTTCTTACTCTCCCTTTGAGATCTTCTAAGTGCTTGATTGGATGACTCTGGAATGTCTTCCAATTGTTTGAATTTTGTCTTGCCCCTTGGACTTCCAAGCTTTGTAGTTAATCTATTCTTCATCTTCTGAGTTGACATCTTCTGATATTTGTGGTTCTTCTTGAGTCAGAGTGGGAAAGTCACTTTCCAAGTCATAATGTAGCTTTATTTTTTGCAATCATCTTCAAACCAAGAATTATTTTCATCAAACACCACATCCCTACTAACTGTAAATCCTTTATTAGTGGGATTGTACAACCTATAACCTTTCTAATTTTGTTCATAGCTAATGAATATACACTTTTTAACTTTTGGATCAAGCTTTCCTCTAATCTGTGAGGGTATATGTGCGTAAGAAATGCACCCAAAGATTTTACAATGGTCTAGGGAAGGTCTCTTGCCATTCCATGTCTCATAAGGTGTCATTCCATCCAAGGAATTGGATGGAAGCCTATTAATTAAGTATGTGGCTATGGAAACCTCTGCGCATAATTTGGAAGTTTCTTTTCATTCAATATTGATCTTGTAGCCTCTACTATTAGTCTATTCCTTCTCTCTGCCACTCCATTTTGTTTAGGAGTGTACCTTGTTGTAAATTCTCTCTTTATGCCTCTGTCTTGTAAGAAAGAGTCAAATTCATGTGAGAAATATGCACCACCTCCATCAGACCTGAGCCTCTTCAAGCTTCTTCCTGTTTGGTTATGAACTAATGCCGAATACTTCTTGAAACAAGTGAAGACATCATCTTTATACTTCATGAAGTAAAGAAATTTCCATCTACTATAGTCATCTATGAATGAAACATAGTACCTTGATCCGGAGATTGATGGCTCCCTGCTAGGACCCAACATATCCGTGTGCATAAGCTCCAAGTAGTCTTCATACATGTATCCTTTTCTGTTGAATGGTTGCATGTGTGATTTGCCAAAACGGCATGCTCCACATTTGTAAATCATGTGTTGCTTGGACACATTTGGAATGCCAAGCACACTTTGATCCTTGCATATTTGCTTTAGTGTCCTTTCACCTATATGACCTAGTCTCTTATGCCATATTTCTAGTTCAGATAGGGTTTGATCTTTGTAACTGAAGAGAGCAATATTTCTAGTATCTTCAACTTCAAATGTAAAGACTCTACTAGATTTCGCACCTTTTGCAATCCTCTTGAAGCCTTCTTGAGGGTCCTCCACATATGCTCCATGCCTTGTGAATCTAACCATAAGCCCTTCTCAACAATCTGCCCAACATTGATTACATTTTTTTGCTATGGTTGGCGCATATAATACCTTACTTAAGAGGTTCATGTTACCATCAGAAGCTTTGACATTTCCAATTTTCTTAACAAAATTTCTAGTTTCATCACCTCTCCACACTTCATGCTTCCCTTTAGGTTCTTCAAGATTAGACAACAATGCTGCATTTCCATCCACATGATTGGAATAGCCATAATCAATATAGAATAGATGCTCATCATCTTTACCTTGCTTGGATGTCATGGTCATGATCAATAGAGAGTCCTCTTGGTCTTCTTTATAGTTTTTGTAGTCTCTTCTACCTTTGGAACTTCCTTGATAGTTGTTGTTGTATCCTTGGTTGTAATTATTATGGTAATTGTTTCCTCCATTATTGAACTTGGCTCTGGATTATCCATAGCCTCCTTTGTGGATGCCTCTTCCTCTCTGATTCTTTGTGTTCTTGAATCACTCATCTGTGGTATGTTTGGTTAAGCCAGAGACATTGCAAGGTGAAGACTTCTATGATCTCCCTCTGCCTTGTTTTCCTCCTCTACCCCCTTCCTCTAGTACCTGTTCCTCCACCTGTAAAGTTCACTTGAGAGGTACTTGCCTCTTCTTCATTCCTTTTACCTTTGCCTTTATCTTTACTCTTATTTCTATCTGTATAGAGGGTAGAAGATTGATTACCTCTAGAGTTATCTCCATTCTTGTTGAGCTTTGTCTCATGTGTGAAGAGTTGCCCCATCAATGTGTTGAGGTCAGGTATCTACATGTCCATATATAGGTCCATTGCTGTGGCGAAGGATTCCCATTTGTCATCAGCCTTGATGCCATTTATGATTTGCCTTACTATCTGCTCCTCTTCTATTTCTTCTCCAATGCTCCCAAGTTCTTCAGCTATATCCTTCATCGTGGTCACATAGTTAGCTACATTTTTCTTTGGTTGCTTCTTCAAGGTTGTGAACTCCATCCAAAGCTAGTTCTTCCTAGCCCTTGTATTTGATGAGAAGTATGAAGAAAGTACTTCCCAAGTCTCTTGGGAGGTCTTGCAATTCCTAATATGAGGTAATAAGGAATCAAATATTGAGTTAAGTATACAAGACTTGGCTAGAGCATCCTTTGCACACCATGTAGCTAGTCTTTCTTGCTCTTCTCTTGTAGGTTGATGTTTGCTTCTAAATATTGGCATTTCTTCATCTCTAGAGATGTATCCATAGAAATTTCTTCCTTGAAGGTAAGTTTGCATCCTTAGGGACCATGCTAGATAATTATCCCCATCCAATTTGTCAAGGAATGATGGAAATCCATCTCCCATTTTGCTTTGATGTTGCTCTGATACCACTGTTTGAGGAGATGGTGGATAGATTCCAGAAATGAAGTGGTGCTACAAATCCTTGATTTATGTGAGCCAAGAACAAGTTGAAGGGTGTAAAGTAGACCCCTTGAGCTTCCCAAAAATCACAAATAATCACCTAAGTGTTTTGGAGTATGATCCTCTAATCAATCATTCAAAATAGATGAGTAGAAGATTCAGTTATGAGCTAAGACTTGCTATTTTGGTCAATACACATGCTAAATAAAATAAACAATGCTCTCAACCTGCTAGCAATTGATCAAATTCCTTTTGGGAGTATCCAATTGACTTAGATAGCTACCAATCAAAAGTTATTTCACTTGAAATTATCAAGTGTACTATGAGAAATAGGCTTAGCAATCCAACTGATCATACTGACATTTTTGGGCTTCAACAGTACGTAGACCAGTGGGCAGAGTTTTGAAGATATCTCGTGATTGAGAAAAGCAATGACAATGAAAATTTTTAACAATAAAATAGAAAGTATGTTGAACATATAACACTTTAAATCACATCAAATTACCAAGTATTCATTGAGAAGCAAGTATGAGAAGTTCACTAGTATGAGATGAACATAACAGAGAAGTGAAGTAGAGATATGATCAATGTATGTGTATTAAATCAAATTACATGACATTGGCAATGTATAATTGCAAAATGTGACGGTAGTGATTGAGCTATAGAATGAGCTTTCTAAGCACTATAGATCCCTCTCAAATGATCTAAAAAATCGGGCTATATCTCACACGAGATTTGATCCATTTTTATCGTTTGGAGTTGGAACCAGTTTTTTGGATAAAATTCAAGCTCTCACCATAAAGTGAATCCTAAATTTTAACACTTGCTTTCTCATCAATCACCTACCAAGTGATTCGTGATTTGATTCCTCCTAACTCCACATGAGAGTAGTTCAATTAAAATATACACTTTTACAAGGATAAAAGTAAGTGCTTTTTTACAAGGGAATAGTCATATGTGACTTCAAATGATTATATGAAGTGAATACTAATTTGTTCAGGTATGTAGGCTTGGACTCATTTGCAACAACATGAGAGCCCCATGTTGCTTTCCTTGAGTGCAAGCTTGACATACATCTTGCACTTGAGTAATCTTTGGCAATCCATTAACCAACTGAGATGTTGAGACCTTGATAAGGTGGGATGAATGGCAATATCTCTCATGCCAAAGTGTGGAAAGTGATTTCATAGTCAGGAAGCATGAAAGCTTGTATATGCCTTTGTCTTCCATACCTAGGGCTAATATATCTTGAGTTGTAGGATCAATAACCTTCCTTGATGTGTTGTCAAAGATGACTTGCTTGTGATGATAAGGGATTTCACTAAGAGTACATTCATGTGAAGCTTAGGTACAAATTGTACATTTGATAAAGCTTTGCATTCTGCTCTATGTTTTGTAATCTTCCTTTTGCCTTTCCCTTCCTCTCCTTTGTGGTCTTCTATCTCTTGAAAGGATTCTTGATCCGTGCGCACGTGGGAGGTAGGTCTGCTATCAAATGTCCATTCTTGGGATGAGTCAAAAGTGATCAAAGCATTGTCTTATATTGAGATGAATAGATCTTCCCTTGAACAATGAGACCTATGTGTGGAAGACTTAGAAGTGTTTCTATATGTAGATGCTTTAGAAATCTTTTTCTTCTTGTAATAAAATTTCTCAAGTTGTCCTAGTTTCTCACAATGATTACATGTGAAGTTCTTGAACAAATTGTTGGAGCCTTATTAAGATGAATTGCTAGACTGGTTACTAGAGTGCTTAAGCTTGTTGAAGGTCCCTTGGCTTTCATATATGGTTCATTGATTTCTATGTTAGCTTAGTCCCTTTGGATTCTATTGCCCTTGACATACCTTTGCTGAGTGGATTGTTTTGTATAATACTAGAGTACATGGAGTGCTAGTTCATGTTCTTGTATTCTAAGTTCCTTTGCGAGATCAAGTTGCAGATGTTCCCAATCTATATTCCCTTGGACTTCTGGGTGCAGTGTTTTGTAGAAATCTGAATACATTGCCTACTCAGAGGCGAATAACTGAAGTAGATGGGTGGGCTTAGAGATGAACACCTCAAAATGGTATTCCCAAAAGCCTATCGTGAACATATCTTCAAATATCTACATATAGTAGGCTAGCAGATACTTTGATTGGTGCATGCCATGCATATATAATGTGAATTGATGGAGTAGTGCTCATATCATATATTAGATCATAATTACCAATGTAAAATCCTAGTGTAGAGATATGTGTTGCTTTGATATTTTTGAATTTCCTAAATACAGTCGTCATGTCAAATATCTTCACAAGCATCTGGGCTACAATGTCTGGCATCAGCTTTGGGTAGGGCATCAAGTGTCTAATAGTTGAGATCATGTAAGAGATGCTTTTTGGACGCTGAGGTTGTGCCAGATATGGGTAATTCACCAAATTTGAGCAACATGGATTATTCTTGACTTTGATGGCAAATGCAAGCCATGAGCATCTCTTGGGTACTAGGCCATAGCATGGGTTGTATAAAATATGCATTGGAGCATTAGACCACGTGCAAAGCATCTCATGATATGTTTCAAGTAACTGCCTATGTGTTGCAAAGCAATGAGGCACGAAAGGGGAGCCCCAAAATTTTCAAATTAATGGGCATAATTTTCTTCTTCAAGGTCTTTGGAAATTCCCTCAAGCCATGTAAATGCACTAGAGGAGTCCTCTAGATGCATAATCCCAAATTATTGTAATATATTTCTTGTAAAATAATAGGAAAATGGAGATTAGCCAATAAAGTGCCGGTCACTTGTGTGAAAGGACCATTTTTACGGCACATGTATATAAGTCACTTGGTGACTCTTTGTAAAGACTTTTTTGCCATTGTGAAGAAGGAGAGCTCCTGAATTTCGAAATTGCTTCTTTCCTGTAGATTTTCACCTTCTCTTTGATCTTCTATGTGTGTATAATGCTTGGAATGTGTGTGTAGGATTGTTGTCTACCCCTCCCCACTATTTTTGAGCTACTGTAATGTGTGTGTGAGCTAGTAGGAGTTGTGGAGTGAGTTGTGGGAGTTTCCTGCCATTCACTGTTTTGGTCATAACTTGAAAGACAATTGTCAGAATCGAGTGAAACTACCTCCAATGGATGCGTCTCGTTGAGATCTTCGAAAGGAACTTGCAATTGGCCATATTCAGAGTTTGAAGCTGGGAGAAATCCTCGATTTAGTGAAAACTATTGTAAGTGGTATCGCGACAGACAATTTCAGTATCTAAGTGAGTTAGAAAGGTAGGTTAGTCTTTTCTCATGCATGAGAGCTGAACCACTTTATTTTCCATCACGTGTGCACACGTCCTCATACGATTGGTTAGGTCGGTTCGTCGGATTGACAAATAAGCGTGTGCCAATTCCCCACTATATGCACTTGTGTGGCAAATGAGATTTAGTCTCTTTGGCACAAGTCCCTAAGGTTTCTTGACTTAGGTACACACGTTTTTGGCACCGTTGCCATGGAACAACTCAACCAAGGTACCTTCGTGATGGTTATAGTTCCAGAGTGACGAAATCGTACTTGTAGAAGTGAATTCGTTTAGTGGCAAGTAGTCAAACACTTCAGCACTTGTTACTTCACATCCCGGAGGTGTGTGTAATGAGTTTTTAGGTTTAGGGTTAGAAGAGAGGGAGAGAAGAAAGATTTAGGGTTAGGTTAGGAAGAAGTGGAGTAGGAGTAAGCCAAGATTACCAAGAAAAATTCCAAAAAAATTTGCCAAATTAGTGTAGTTAAGCTTCAGTCACCAAAAAGTATAAAAACCAAAAATTTGAAGTTCATTTGACACTTGCTTCATTCTGGTATCGTCTGAGCACAGCGACAAGTATCAGCAAATTGGTGTCGTGCAAATTGAGCCCTCATACTTACCTAGTGACCTCAAGGCTTGAGCATTGCAACCTAAAGGTAAGCTACAATCAAACATTAATCTTAAGAATTCTAAAAATTTGCATTTCCACATGATTAGTGTCCCGATCAGTATCGCGGGGTGGGACAGAGTGTTTTGAGGATCTCTTTTTGTGAAATAGGGGTGTAGCAGTGAAGAGGGGTGAGAGAAGAGCAAGGGGGTGAAAACATTTCTGAATTTGGAGGTGTTTTGGATTGAGTATCATGATCGGTTGAGTTTTTGGTATCACGATACCAAAAATTCCCTTGTATCGTGATACTCGTCGAAGTGTCGTATCGTCGATTACCAGCCGGGTATCGCAACACCATTTTGGCATCACACTTTACCAAAGTGGTATCATATCGTGGTCCACTTTTGGTATCGTATCGTCTCACTTCTAGTATCATATCGCGATACCATTTTAGTGTTGTATCGTGAAAATTGGCGGTATCCTATTGCCAACTGCGCCGGTATCGTATCCTGAGAAGTCCACTATCGTATCGCCACCCTTTTTGGTATCGTATCGTCGAAAAAGTGGTATTGCTTCGCCTACCTACATGGTATCGTATCGCCAGAATTCCCGATATCGTATCACCTAGTGCATAGGTATCGTATCATGAAGTTTCCAGTATCGTATCGTCCCGAATCTAGTATCATATCATGCAATACTCAGGTATCGTATCGTACCAAATTTCAGTATCGTATCGCGACTCATTTTGGTATCATATCTCCCTCAGAGTTGGTATCATATCGTGCACCCAAGATCGTATCATCCAGATTTGAGGTATCGTATCGTGCAAATTGGTGGTATCGTATCGGCAACTACACTGGTATCATATTGTCCAAAAAGTGGTATCATATCGTGCAGTTTCCAGTATCGTATCGGGCTCAATAGCAGTATCGTATTGTCTCTGAGCTTCTTCTCTATTTTGGTCTAGTCTTGATACTTCCTGATATACTCCTTCCATGTTGGGACTTGGCTGATAAACTTCCACATCTAATTCCTCAAAGGGAGGTTTAGTCACTCCATTCCTCTTCCAGTGGTCTTCTCGGATTCTATTCCATAATTCTTTTGGCCATTCAGCCTCTAAGTCGGGTATTGTTGACATTGGTTCATCCTGGGTTTTTATTAGCTCACATTTATCATCTTTCTCCTTAAGTTCTTTGTCCTTGGCTTTAACACAATCCTTGTATTGATCCTCCACTATCCTTGTCTCGGGGAGGGCTGGGATGGTCTTTTCTAGGGTTGCTTGTGCTACCTCTATGAGTTTTCTCCATATGGCAAGCCTCTCTTTTTCTAACTCTCCTTGAGGGTAAAACTTTTCGTGTTGCTCCACATTCGGTCCAGTCTTAATTCTAGCTTGGTACGCTTTCAACCACATGTCCAAATCATCCAGTTTTGGGTCAGCTAGAATTGATCCTCATTTCTCTGATTCTTGGATGGGCAATGGAATGGGAACTTCTTCTTGAATCTCTAGTTCTTTATGCCTTTTAGTGCTTTTTGTGTGTTCCTTATTTTCTTGACTTTTGTTTCTCATCCATTTTTCTTTGAGTTTCTCTCTTCTTTCCTTCCATTTTTGTGCTTTCATGTTTTGGGTATTCTCACATGGCTCTTCTGAATCTTCCACTATTTGGATTTTGGGGTTTAAGGTTCTATGGTTTGTTTGATCCAGATCCGGTTGTTTTCCTTCTCGTTCCTTCGTTTGTGCTCGTATAATGGCCTTTAAAGGTTCGGTGTACTCCTTATCACTTCCCGGTGCTTCTATCACTTTGATTACATTAATAGGTGCAGTGTCTTGAGCCTTGCTGGGGTTTTTTGGGCAATCCCGGAAGAGATGTTCCTTCCCACAATCACTGCAATATCTTTCCCAAGTCCTAGGAGGTGGTGGATTGTAAGGCCGAGTGCATTCTCTGATAAAATGGTCTCCTCCGCATCTATAACAAGGTCCTCTAGGCATAGGTGGTCTGAGGGGTGGTCTTACGGGTGGCTGCACTTTAGGTGCGGTGTACATTAATGTTGCCACTTCTGGCCCATAGGCATATTCGTATCCTTTGTATCCATAGTAGTGTGGATCATAAGTTTGTTCATACTCAGACATGTTAGTGTCATAAGGATATTACTCTCCCTGAGATTGCTCGTAACCTGTGTTTGTCGACTCCATGCTGGTCATAGGTGATGCTGGTACAATGGCTCTTTCTAGGTTTTCCTCTGGTTGAGCATACTTAACCGGTACCACATGTTGGGGTTGTGACAGTTGTGGTCCTAACATTGGTTGGGGTTGTGGATATTGTGCTTGCTCGTATGGTCTTGGTGCTCCTGGTGGTGTTGGGTAGGGATTGTACTTGGGCATATCTCTACCTGGCTCTCTAGGTGGTACCCATATGGTCGATATTGAGCTGGTTGTAGAGGCCGTGTCTGCCTATTGAATGGACTATTTTCTATGCTGTGATTGGTGTATTTTTGTTCTATGTGGCAATACAGGGTCGTTCCTTGATGGGGCTGTCTATTGTAAGGATATGCATGTGGTACACCTGTTCCTCCTCGTACACACGTGCGTGGGGTGATCTCCTCCACATAGACTACACCTTTGCAACATCAGTACTCTTAGGGGTTGGTGTTGATAGTTTCTCTGTCCTTGGACTCCTAATTTCTTTGCCACTAGCTCCGCTAATTCTTCCACATTACTGGAATTGGATGTAATCGTACTCTGAGAGTCTTCTGATTTAGTGGGGCTGGGCGCATTCTTCAGATCATCCGCTAGGTTGTCCTCTAAGTCAATACATTCTTGTGGGCATTCATTCAATGTCTGTAACCTCTTTTTCTTAAGGTTCCGTTTGTTAATCCATCCAAGAATAATGAAATCATTTTTTGCTGAGTGGGCCTCTGTGCTGCTGGACATCTATCAACATACTGATTGAATCTTTGGGCAGCGGTTTTCACAATTTCATTAGGGTTCTGTTTAAAACTATGGATTAAAGACGCAGAATTGTGTTTTATCCCTCTCTTAGTGAATTCCCCTATGAATTCTTGAAAGAATTGCTCCATATTTCGAAATTGGTTGGGGTCCAATGGCTGGAACCAAGTCAGAGCCATTCTTGTGAGGGTGAGTCCGAAAGACTCATACAGCACAAAGAAGTCATCTACTTGTTCAGCTCTTAAAACTTTTTTAAATTCAGCAATGTGGTCGTAAGGTTCTCCCAAACCATCATAGTGATTCCTCACACATTTGGCCACTTGGATCGGTCTCAATCTTCTCATTGGTTTTGGCTGTCCGGGCATTACAGGGAAGGCGAGGATTGCTGGTCTAACTGGGGGCATTCTAGGCTGCCCTCCTATTGGTGGTCGTGGCCTTACTGGTGGTCGGTATTGATTTCCTATTCTAGGGTGGGTCTGATTGTGTGTCTGCACTCCTGGAGTCACGAATTGTACATGAGCACAGTTCATTGTCCTAACATTTTGTGTTCTGCCTCTTGTTGTGTCCCGAAGGGGTTCTGAGAGGTGGTTGGCTGCTCTCTCTAAGGGAATATAGGCAATCCCATGTATTTCAGTTGAGCCCTGTCTATGGCATCTACCAACCAATACCTTCTCTAGTTCTTATCTAGGTATGTTATTCTAGACTCGTCTTCCGGATCCTTTAGCTCATAAAATGTCATCGGGCTTTCTTCTCTTCCTTGAGTTGGTGAGTCACTTTGAAGTAACAAGTCCAAACCATGGATCAAATAGACTTCCAGTAAGTAGTCGTCTTGAGGTATCAAGTCCCCTCTCAAGACTCGCGTTACTGTTGACTTGCCTCTAGGGGTACTCACTAACTCCTCAGGGCTTGGTCTCCCTGAGTTTTCTTGTCCCATTAGCTCTCCCCTCTCATTGATCAAATCAGGATATTCAGTCACTATGTAGATGTGACCCAACTTGTCCATGTATGCTCCACCTTCACACTTGACAGCCGGTCTGGGCACAATTGTTGCATCTAGGGAAGTCACCATCCTAGCCACAGATCTGTTTAAACCGTCTAGGTAGATGGGGATCTCCTAGGCATTTGTAGAAACGTACTATAAGGAAGTGCGATACTCTCCTTCAACAGTGGTCATGAAGTTTCTTCAGGGAGTGGGACCCTGCATGTCTTCTGAAGCCATGGGTATCTCCTCCTCTGAGTCACTAAAGGTGTCCGAATAGACAAAATGGTGACTGATCTGAGCGGCACTTCCAATAGAAGATATGACACTTCTCTGGCTACTTAGAACCCTTCCTGACCTCAAGTTCATTCACCCTCATGGGGCTCTCTAGGTCTCTAAAACTCTCCCTAAGTGGCTCCTCAAATGCCTCAAATTTACCTTTGAAAATGCTCTAAAGTTCTGGGCGATACCACTTTTGGCGATACTGCACTAGGCGATACTGCTCGTCAAACGATACGATACCCCTTCTTTAGATGATACAATCCTAGTCCCTGTGGCAATACGATACCAAATATTCAGACGATACGATACCCGTCACTTACAATGGCTATATGAACAAAGCTATACTAGACACAGGAGCGGGAGTAGGAATTGCCACCAAGGAGATTTGGGAGAAATGGGGAAAGCCTGCCTTATGACCCACTCGCATGAAGCTTCAATTAGCAGATGGCCATGTTGAGAAACCATTAGGAATATTAGAAAAGATTAAATTGACCACTTGTGGAGTTGAATTTGAACATACTTTAGCCATCTGTCAATTCGAAAAAGCAAATAATTACGAGATGATATTAGGACGACCCTTTATGAGACAACTTAGGGTAGTGCAAGATTGGGCACGAGAAGCTTTATACCTTCAACATCAAGGAAACACCACCAAAATAAACTTGCATATGTTTGCATATCGAGATGTACCCCCACTACAATGGAATCCTATACACAAGGAGGAAGATGATCTATCTATTCATAGTGCTGGATCAAGCGATCAGTCATGGATGCATGAGGATGCCCAATTATGGATGTGTAAAGAAGCCAAAAAAGAGGATAATAAAAGGCAGCTGTGGCCAATAGGACATCCTAACTACCGACCTGTAGAGGACTCAATGTATATGCCTCAAATCTTTCCTGATGAAACATTTGAACCACATGGATGGATGGAAATCTTAGCAACCTTGGATGTATGTGTGAATGAAGAAGTTCTGATGATGAATGAATGTGTAGACGAAGAAGGCTATGACTTAAATTTGTACATGGTTTTCCTGCAAGAGGTGGAAGCAGGGGAACTCTTAGAAAAGGAGTGGAAAGAGGAATATGAGAGTATAGAAATGGAACCAAAATTTGATTCGGAAGAAAGCTACCTAGAAACCATTCGAAGTAAAGATAAGCAAGAAATGACCAAGGTCTTAGCGATAGAAGCAGCCCCCATAGTGCCGAAGCAAGAGGAAAGTGTGAGTAAAATCGGACCAAATGCTGACCTTTTTGAGGTTCCGGAGCATTTTAAAAGGTACGAAGTAGAAGAGAGGAAAATAGCCATTCAAATGCCTAAGAGAGAGGCTCAAGAAGGAGAAGCGTACAACAACAAAGAACAAACAAAAAAGATCATAGTAACAGTGGAAGATGGAGAAGAAAGATGTACATACATAGGTAAAGATGTGTCAACAGAGGAGGAAGAAGAATTAATACAATTGATCTGAGAATATCGAGATGTATTTGCACGGACATATAAGGATCTCAAGGGTGTGGAACCCTCTATTTGCTCTCATAGAATATCGATGACGGTGGAGGCAAAACCATCTAAACAATGCCCTTATACATACAATGAGGTCTATGCTACTATTAGCGGCTGTATTCATTTATGAAATAGAACACACTGAATGGGTATCACCACTAGTGGTTGTGCCTAAGAAGAATTGGAAAACTCAGAGTATGCATTAACCTGAAAAAAGTAAATGAAGCTACTATACGTGATAGCTACCCATTGCCCATCACTAATCACCTATTGGAAAGAGTAGCAGGAAAAGAAGTTTATAGCTTCTTAGACGCATTCTCTGGATACAACCAAGTAGCTATTGCTACGGAGGATCAACATAAGACCGCATTTGCGACTGAATGGGGAGTCTATGCTTTCCGAGTAATGCCTTTTGGACTCACTAACACGCCTGCAACTTTCCAACGATTGATGTGTCATGTTTTCAAAGAATTCCTGAAGAAGAGTATGGAAGTGTATGTGGATGACCTATGTACATACTCAAATCAAAGACAAGACCACATTCGTGAATTGTGGAAGATATTTAATAAGTGCCGACACTATAGAGTCTGCTTGAACCCTGAAAAATGTGTCTTCATGGTAAGACAAGGGAAGATCTTAGGACATGTAGTCTCTAGGAACGGAATATCTACGGATGAAGATAAAATCAAGGTCATTTTAGAACTTCCTAGACCGAAAAATGCAAAAGAGATGCAAGCATTTATGGGACATTGTGGATACTACCGTTGATTTATCCACATGTACGGCATAATTGCCAAACCCTTGTATGGACTCCTAACTCAATTCACTTGGACTGATGAATGCGAAAAGGCATTTAATGAGTTAAAAAGGCGACTTAGCACGGCCCCAATTTTGAAAACACCGAATTGGAACAAGCATTTTCGTATTCATGTGGACGCTTCTAATTACGCAATAGGATGTATCTTAACCAAGCCAACAGACGAACGAAAGTTAGATCACCCAATTGCCTATGCGAGTAGACAACTGAACCAAGCTGAGAGGAACTATACAACTACAGAGCGAGAGGGATTGGGAATGGTCTATGCAGTGAAAAAATTTAGACACTATCTCTTAGCCAACAAGTTCAAGTTCTTCATAGATCATCAAGCTTTATTGTACCTAGTCAATAAGCCTTGTAACATGGGAAGACTTGTGAGATGGTTTTTGCTATTGATGGAGTTTGATTTTGAAGTAATAGTGAAAAAGGGAAATACCCATATAAGAGCAGATGCCTCTCTCGATTAACACATGGAGAACCACCAAGTGCAGTACCCAACGACCTGCCAAACACTTACCTGTTTAATCTGGAAGTGTGTGATGGAGAGTGTTAATCTCCAAAAGAACAAGCTATTCTTGATGTTAGACCACCTCTATATCAAGAATAACTTAAAACTCCAACCAATTTTGGAAGACAATCGCTAAACTATCAAGAAATTAGCTAACTATGAATAAATTCATTTCATAGAAAATTCTGTTGCACATTAATCACTCATTGATTAATCATTTGTGTAAAGTTTCTGATGAAACTTTGTAGAATGTGTCACCTAGAGTTTGTGCACCTCCTCCAAGTTAAAACACTTCAAAAGCTTCAGTAGATTATGAGAAATGCTTCAAACAATCTACCTATGTTTGAAACTGCCTTCCTGTAGAGTCGACTTTGACACCTGCAACTTCTAACACATAGTTCTCCCAATCTAGAAGCCGTTTAAGCAAATGCTTTTAGCCATAGATGGCTTACCTTGCAACTTAGATTTTGACTCCTCATTTGTGTAAAACTTTACACTGTACACTGAGAACAAACCATTTCTTTGACCACCGAAATTGCGCATGTTTTAGAAGACACTCAACACTTTCTCACATATAGATGTTCCTACACAAAATTCTCTCATCTTGTTTGCAATTGAACTCTCAAACTTTAACCATAGATAGAATAACTATGGACTTAGATGTGTACAAAAGGAATTCTGATAAAATCAAACACAAAAGGAGAACTAGAGAAAAGATCGACGCGCAATTCTCTGAATATTATTTCTATTCAACTCTTCATACATCTGATGGATGATACATCCAATACACATCATCTATTCACCTATACTTCATCTCACTGTTCTAATACAACCATCTACACGTATCTATATATACATATGAGTATTGATTCATCATTACTTCAAGTATATTGAAGTATTTACAAAGCTAATGTACATATGTTTTAAAGAACTTTACTATCTGAATCTTCTCTTTACTTCATGAAGTTGGACTTCAATCTTTTCTTCATTTCTTCACTTCTAAGCTTTATATAATCATCAATTGTTGATTGTCCTGCACCAACAGCTCCCCCTCAATCATCAATTGTGATTACTTGCATCTTCTTTATCCATGCCATATCTTTAAACCTTTGCAACTTTGGTCCATCCAAGCTTTTTGTCATCATATCTGCAAGTTGATCTTTTGTAGGAGTATGCATAACTTCTATTTCTTTATCAACAACCTTCTCTCTCAAAAAATGATACTGAATCTCAATATGTTTAGTTCTAGCATGGAATACAGGATTTGCTGCCAAATATAAAGAACTCATATTGTCTCCACAAATGATAGGAGTACTTTGAACAATATCAAAACTCTTCATAAGAGTCTTTAACCATATTACTTCCTTTGCAGCTTCTACCATGCCTTTGTATTCTGCTTCTGTAGATGATAAAGCAACTGTATGTTGCTTCTTAGAGCACCAAGAAATCAGCTTGTCTCCCACATAACACAAATATCCATGTGTTGATCTTCTATCATTAGAATTACCTGCCCAATCTGCATCACTGTATATTTTGACTCTTGTATCTGAAGTAAATCCATAATACAGACCTTCTTTAAGTGTGCCCTTGATGTACCTAAGTACTCTTTGTCCTGCAATCCAATGTTCCTTCTAGGACAATGCATGAATTGAGACAAAACTCCAACTGCATATGATAAGTCAGGTCTTGTTAATGTAGCATAAATCAGGCTACCCACCAAACTCTGATAAAGCTTCATATCTTTGAATTCTTCTCCTCCATATCTACTCAATCTATGATTCACTTCCATTGGAGTTGGTGCTATCCTGCAATCTTCCATTTTAAATTTGATTAGCAAATTTTTCAGATACCTTTCTTGAGTTACATATACTCCATGTTGAGTATATTAAATCTCCATTCCAAAAAAGAATGACAAATTTCCCAAATCACTAATTTTGAACTCTTTCTCCATCTGCTTCTTAATCATGTGTATACCTTTGTCATCTGTTCCTGTAAGTATATGTCATCAACATAAATACAAACATAAATAAATCCATCCTCACTTGCTTTGACTAGCAAGCTACTATCTGCCTTTGATGCTTGAAATCCAAGTTCCTTTAAGAACTTTACAAGCCTATAATTCCATGCCCTTGGGGCCTGCTTCAACCCATACAAAGCTCTCTTGAGCTTACACACATAATTTGGATATACTTGATCTTTGAAACCATCTGGTTGCTCCATGTAGACTTCATCTGAAATATAACCATTCAAAAATGCATTCTTTACATCTAATTGAGATAATTTCCAACCTTTGCAAGCAGCAATTGCTATGAGAGTCCTTATGGTTGTGATCTTTGCAATAGGACTATAAGTTTCATCATAATCCACACCATATGTATGTGCATATCCCTTTACAACAAGCCTGGCTTTGTACCTAGATATACTTCCATCTACAAACCTTTTTGTTTTGTAGACCCATTTACATCCAATGATCTTCTGACTATTTGGTTTAGGAACCAAATCCCAAGTCTCATTTTCCATCAATGCATCATAACCCTCCTGCATAGCTTTTTCCCAATTCTTCTTTCCTTTGGCTTCATCATATGTGGATGGATCTTCATCTGCTTTTAACATGTAAGCATAATCTTTAGTAGTCAAGAATGAAGTATCATAGCTATACCTTGTAGGTTGCCATTTGTGCCTAGATGACCTTCTGAGTTCTCCACTTCTTGAAGTTTCTGGTTCATCACATTCTGGATCAAACCTTGGCACTAACCTGTACTTCATTGTTCTCCTCTTCATCAAATATCTAAACCTTTGATTTACCTTGCTTTGGATTCACAACTTCTTCAACATCTGCATGAACATTAAGTCTACCTGCATACCAAGTACCTTGCTCATCAAATGTAACATCCTTAGACACAAGAAATTGCTTTGTGGATGGACTCCACAACCTATAACCCATCTACTTGTCATCATAATCAATGAATACATACTTCTCTGCTTTAGGTTCCAACTTATGCCTCAATTGAGATGGCACATATGCATATGCCAAGCATCCAAATATTTTACAATGATCCAAGGTCGGTCTCTTACCCCACCAAGCTTCATATGGTGTCATACCCTGCAAGGCTTTACATGGTAACCTATTGACCAAATAAGTAGCTATGTTTACAGCCTCAACCCACAAATAATTAGGGAAATTTTTCTCCTTCATCATGGATCTTGCAAACTCAACAAGAGTTCTATTTCTTCTCTCTGCTACCCCATTTTGTTGAGGAGAGTACCTACAAGTAACCTCTCTCTTTATACCTGCATTCCACAAATAATCACTGAACTCATTAGAGAAATACTCTCCCCCTCCATCTGACCTTAGTCTCTTCAACTTTTGACCTGTAATTCTTTCTGCATATACATGATAGTGTTTAAATGTATTAAACACTTCTGACTTGTCTTTGATCACATAAATTGTGATCCACCTGGTAGCATCATCAGCCTATATGACATAATATCTTGAACCATTTATACTGAAGTCTTTTGAAGGACCCCACACATCTGTATGTACCAATTAAAGTCTTTCTGAATACATAAAACCATGCTTATTATATGATTGTTTATGAGCCTTACCTAACTGACATGCTTCACATTTGTATGTCATGTGTTGACCTGCAACATTAGGCAATCCAAGCACTGAACCATTGTTAATCATTTCTTTGATACCTCTTTCATTAAAGTGTCCAAGTCTTTTATGCCAAAGATCCAATTCAGACACCTTTTGCTCTCCATATGTAAACATAGCATGTCGAACATTACCTTGTATCTTTAATGTGAAGAGCCTTCCTTCCTTCTTTCCTGTAACAATCTGTTTATACCCTTGACTAGGGTCTTCAACATAAACTCCATCATTAGTGAACCTTACCTCACATCCTTTTTCCACAATTTGTCCTACATTGATCAGGTTCTTTGGAATTGTAGGAACATACAGAATCTTACTCAAAATAGTACTTCCATCTTTGGCTTTCACTGAACCAATTGACTTTACTTTGTGCTTTGTATTATCACCTGTTTGAACTGTATGATTGATTGCCTTATGATCTAGATCAGTCATCAAAGCAAAATTTCCACTCAGATGATTGCTACATCCTGAGTCAATATAAAATACTCTCATGTCTTCATGTGAGGCTTCACATGTTGCATTCATAATAAGAGTTGAATCTTCTTTCTGATCTGATGCATAATTGTAGTAGTTGTTATTATAGGATTGATTTTGAAAGTTTCTTCCTCCACCTCTTCCAAAATAATTCCTACCACCTCCACCTCTAAAGTTTCCTCTCTGATATCTGCCACCTCTTCCTCTTTGATTAAAGTTTTGATTAAAATTACCATTGCTTTGATTATTATGCCAACAATCATGAGATAGATGATTGGTCTTACCACATATCCAACAAACTCTGACATTATCTTTGTTATTTCTGCCTCTTCCTCTACTTTTGCCGTTTCCTCTTCCTCTTAGGAAGTTTGCTTGACTTGGAGTACCTTCATCTTCAACTGATTGTTGCTTTCCTTTGCTAGCTTTCTTCTTGTCTTTAGAATACATTGCATGACCTGCACTCTTATCAACATCTCCTTTGATATCATTCTCAAAAGTTAGCATATGTCCTAACAATTGATTCAAATCAGGAGTGAAATGATCTAATGAAAGTTCTGTAGACAAAATAAAAGGCTTCCACTTCTCATCTCCTCTTAGCCCTGTGAGAATTTGTCTTACCAACTTATCTTCTTCAATATCTTCATCAACTACACCTAAAGACTCAGCAATGTCTTTCATTTTTGTCACATAATCAGATATTGATTGTGAAGCCTTCTTCTTGAATGTAGTAAACTCTGCCCATAATGAAGCTTTCCTTGATTTGGTTGTATTCTAAAAATGCTCTTCCAAAGCATTCCATATGTCACTTGCACTTTCAAGTCCTCTGATATGAGGAAGCAAATAATCATTCACTGCCATGTAGATTATGCTCCTTGCTTGAGCATCCTTCTTCATCAAAATCTTTATATCTGCAAGCTCTTCCCTAGTTGGAACACTAGGATCTCTGAACTCTGGCTTTTCTTCCTCTCCTGTGATGTATCCCATCAGATCTTTGCTCATAAGATGAGCTTCCATTCTCATAGACCAAGCTGGATAGTTCTCTCTATCCAACTTCTCAATTTGGAGACTATCACCCATCCTTGCTTCACTTGTACTATCAAATCTTTAATCCTTATAAGGAATGAATGTACCTTAGCTTCGAATGTTGCTCCTTCTGATCCTTTTGATAACCTTTATGTGCCTTCCTTCAGTCTTTCAACCAGACTTTATCCTTTTGAACCTTCAAAATGTGAAATTTGTATATCTGCAGAAGTCGGGGTCTTCCTTTCCTCAATTTTGATGCTTCCTGCCTGATACCACTGATGGAGAGTGTTAATCTCCAAAAGAACAAGCTATCCTTGATGTTAGACCACTTCTATATCAAGAATAACTTAAAACTCCAACCAATTTTGGAAGACAATCGCCAAACTATCAAGAAATTAGCTAACTGTGAATAAAGTCATTTCATAGAAAAGTCTGTTGCACATTAATCACTCATTGATTACTCATTTGTGTAAATTTTCCAATGAAACTTTGTAGAATGTGTCGGCTAGAGTTTGCGCACCTCCTTGAAGTTAAAGCACTTCAAAAGCTTCAGTAGATTATGAGAAATGCTTCAAACAATCTACCTATGTTTGAAAGTGCCTTCCTGTAGAGTCGACTTTGACACCTACAACTTCTAACACATAGTTCTCCCAATCTAGAACCCGTTTAAGCAAATGCTTTTAGCCATAGATGGCTTACCTTCCAACTTAGATTTTGAGTCCTCATTTGTGTAAAACTTTACACTGTACAGTGAGAACTGACCATCGAAATTGCGCATGTTTCAGAAGACACTCAACACTTTCTCACATATAGATGTTCCTACACAAAATTCTCTCAGCCTGTTTGCAATTCAACTCTCAAACTTTAACCATAGATAGACTAACTATGGACTTAGATGTGTACAAAAGGATTTCTGATAAAATCAAACACAGAAGGAGAACTAGAGAAAAGATCGACGCGCAATTCTCTGAATATTATTTCTATTCAACTCTTCATACATCTGATGGATGATACATCCAAAACACATCATCTATTCATCTATACTTCATCTCACTCTTCTAATACAAACATCTAAACATATCTATATATACATATGAGTATTGATTCGTCATTACTTCAAGTATATTGAAGTATTTACAAAGCTAATGTACATATGTTTTAAAGAACTTTACTATCTGAATCTTCTCTTTACTTCATGAAGTTGGACTTCAATCTTTTCTTCATTTCTTCACTTCTAAGCTTTATATAATCATCAATTGTTGATTGTCCTGCACCAACAATGTGTCCAAAGTGGGCAGAGAAACTAATTCCTATACTCACACATGGCCCACAAAACTCAATCAATAAAGAGAATAAAAAGGGAATTCTGCAGTCAAGGTATTTGTACATTATTGCGGGAAGTGTGTACTATAAGGAACCCAATGATGCACTATCTAGATGCGTTGAGGAAGACGAACAAGTGAAGTTAATTGAACAAGCTCATGTGACAAATGGAGGACACACAAAGGAATTCATGGAACTCTAAGAGAATTGAAACGATTAGGAGTATACTGGCCTGATATGCCTAAAGCTGTCCATGATTATGTTAGTAACTATGCATAATGCCAGGAGACCACCCTCGAGGATCATACATCCTTACCTTTCTCTACAATAGCGCCCAAATGGATTGAAGCACTAGTGAAATTCCTAAAGACAGGAGAACATGAGAAGGGAATTAGCTTGGCAAGGATTATGTACTCATGGGAAGGCACTTGTTTAAGAGAGGGAAAGACAATCAATTACAGCTATGTGTACATGAAGGAGAATATTTACCCATATTGGAGATGGCACATGCAGGTTCTGCAGGAGGTCATTTTTCCATGGAGAGAACTATAAAAATGATCCTCTTTGTGGGCCTGTGGTGGCCAACTCTACATATGGATGCGGAAACCTATGTACGAAGTTGTGAGACATGCCAAAGGGCTAAATACCCGATTCGGAGAGATGGCATGCCATTGAGACCTATGGTCTGCGCTAGAGCATTTTCCAAATGGGGTATAGATTTCATACGAGCTAAAGGGTCACATGCCGAATACATCATAGTAGCCACAGGTTATTTGACAAAATGGATAGAGGCAAAGGCTACTAGAAGAAACGATGCTCAAACCACTGCTAAGTTTCTTTTTGAGCATATGTTCACTCGTTTCAGATTACCAATTGAGATTGTGAGTGATCGAGGAATGCACTTCATTAATGAAGTAATAGAGTCTTTAATGAATGAGTTTTTAGTGATCCATAAAAAATCAGCCCCATAGCACCCCCAAGCCAATGGTCAAGCGCAAAGTTCCAATAAGGTCTTATGCACAGTATTGACAAAGATTGTCAATAATGGGAGGTCTGACTGGGACAAAAAATTGCATCACGCAATTTGGGCCTTCCGAGTTGCTTACAAGACTGCGATTGGAACTACCCCATTCAATCTAGTATACGGACAGAACTCAATCCTGCCAATTGATTTTTTAATACCCACTTTGAGAGTAGCCCAACAGTATGAATGGACATGACATGAATTATCCAAGCAACTAGACCAAATTGAGAAGCTACATGAGACTAGAATACAAGCGGTAGTAGGTATTTATGTGGCTAAGCGAAGACAAAAGGCATATTATGATGCACACATAAAAGACAAGGGACTAAAAGAAGGAGACTTGGTCCTGGTCTACACATTAAAGCAACATGCCAAGAAATTACAAAAACGTGGATATGGACCTCTAATCATCAATAGGATTTCCACGAGTGGAGCATTTAATCTAGCTACTCTAGATGGAGATGTACTTCCTAACTACATAAGTAGATGTAGAGTCAAACAATATATGGAGCCATTGACGGATGAAATGCTAGCACGCCTCATAGGTGCACAAAATAGGAAAAAAGAGGAAGAACGGATTAGAGAGGAGACACGGCGAGAAGCCTTAGAGCGTATTAAGAAACGGAAGGAGTGGATAAGACAAAGAGATGAACGGTATCTACAAGGAGAAGAGCCTATTCTCATGGCTAATTACCAGGTTCATAAGTCTGACATGATTAATGTCAACATGTCCTAGCCTTATTTAAACCTAGGAATAGGAACAATGGAGTACCGGCTGATAGATGCCTTGATAGACTCAGGAGCAGGACTCAGTTGCATACGAAATACAGTCACCTGAGATCTTCAAGCAATTATGACACCGACGAAAGCACATATGATAGGGGTTGGAGGTCAAGCCATAACATGCATTGGAGAAGCCATATGTGTCCCTCCACCTAGGAAATTCAACTATGGAACAACGAGTTCTAGTGTGCAGAGACGAAGACTTAATAGAAAACTTGATACGAGGAGAAGACTGAATCATTGAGAATGAGGTAAGCATCCACCTAGCGCAAGGATACATTTCAGCCAAGACAGGCACAAGGAAATCTTTAGTCTATTAGGGGAGAAACCCTCACAGAAAACGGAAGTCATCGAAAGTGTGGAACAACTCAAAGAGGAGCACGTAGAAAATGATTCCAGCACCAATCACTCAGAAGCAGGTTCGAAAGGAGAAGAAATTTCAAACCCTAACATATCCACGGAAGAAGTGGATTCATCCTATTCAATTGATGAATAGAAAGAAACCAAGGAGATCAATACTCTTAGAGTTTCTCACACGAAAGAACGATCACCAACTTGGAAAATCACCCTCAACTACTTGCACTTGGGAAATGTCAACTTCAAATGGGTGCGCAAGGACCAAGTGAAGGAATCAGAAATCGCAACACCAGCTCATAAAGAGGAGAAGGTGGGCAAGAATTCTTCTTCACCGAAATCCGAACCAAAATGACTCTTGCAAGTATGGCTTCCTAAGCCTTTGATTGAAGCTCAAAAAGCACGGCAACAAATGTGGATTCCCAAGAGGTTCAGACCAACAACCATTAAAGAGATAGACAAGAACGAGGAAACATTATATCAACACAATAGTACCATAAGGACTAACAAGATTTGTCATAGATACCTCAAGAGAAGAAACCCCACACCTCCGATAACCAAGAAGGGAAGAGATACACATGCAGCATGGCGCAATGAGACAAAAACAAGGTTCAATACCTCTACTATGAAGTGGATCTGGAAACCCAAGCAACAGCAAGGAATGGAACACAAGAACCACGAAGATTCCTATTGCACTCATGCAGCTTCCAATGCACCTAAAGTATGCATGATAGAGCCACAATACAAGGCCAGGCATTCGGCACATGTACTCAAGAGAATTAGTGGTGCACATTCTCCAATGGGGAATAGGTCATAGCTTCTACTTCCTAGGAATGGACCTACTATGTAAATAAATAAATGCTTCGACTATACTAATCCTTGTTTTCTTTTCAGAAAAGAAAATGAAAAATATGCGGTAAGAGATCTTACTTATGCAAGCAAGGAGAACGGAGTGATGCAACGAATGACATGTCACTACAATACATAGCACTAATGCTATATCTTCTATTGAAGCTAATGCTCTGTTCATTACAAGTGCAGATGGCCTCCGAAGATTCTAAAGCAACCATTCAGGAGGAAGTGATGGAATTTCCTCTACAAAGCGTGACTAAAGCGAAGGGACACTGGTTTAGAGAGGATCAACCAGCTGGGGATTATCTATTCCTAGTGACATCAAGATCATGGACACGGATCATCAGTTCCCGGTTATGTCCCAAGATTTTAGAGTGGTACATGAGCTTCCATCTACAATTGACATCATGAAGAAAGCGGGCATCCACAAATATTTTGAGCTGCCAATCTATAAACCCGACTTTCAAAGGTGCACGCAAGTTATGAATACCTTACAACCAGCGCTACATGATCCATTGGTGCCAGAGGCTAGAGTCATGGATGCAGTAGGCAAATAGGTCATTATAGAATTTACACATGACTTGATTAAGGAAGCTTTTGGATGGGAAAAAGTTGGCAACACGGTATTGAAAGAGGAAAGCCGCGGAGCAAAGACGCGAACCTTCAAGGACATCAACCGCATTGATATTGAAGAAGAAGTGAGACTCATCCATCAACACTTTTGTTTCCCTAACATGCATAGATACAATGCCCCTCAGAAAATCATAGTACAGATACTGTCTCATGCTATTAAACAAATTGGGAATCAAATTAATATGACTCCTTATATTAAAGAGAGGCTATTCGAAGCAAAGAAGTAGTGGAACCACAAGAAGTTCCTGAACAACAGTGTAGCTCTGACCATATTGATATATCATGCCTTGGGCATTAGAGAGCACTTGCAAGAAATGCCATCTTCAGAAGCCATGGCCAAATATGCAAAGGTCGCTACAGTCCCGAGAAAGAAAAAAGGTGTTAAAATCATTGAGGAGGCAGAAACTAGCTCCCAACCTAAAATGGGAGGTACAAAATGACTAAGAGAGGTGATGCAAGTAGAACTAGAAGTCCCAGCCACAAAAAGGGCACATGTGCTCCCCAAAACAAGAATTGAAGAGCACCAACCAATTATCGAAGAGGAATTAACAAGAGCCCTGGAAGACACACATAAATACACTGAAGGACAAGTCAATCTACCATTGCAAGGGCACCACTACCAGCAAGCCCACCAAGATGGGGAAGTAAAAAAGAGGCTCACCAAGGTGCATCGGTACAGAGAATTAGGGTTAGTAAATTCAAGCTCATCTTCATAGGAACAAGAGGAACCATACCACTCCTTACTAAATACGGACATTCGAAGTGAGTCAAAAGATGACGGATAATGGGAGGAATTAAATGAAGTGAACTACAATGCTGAAGAAGAGGACATGAAGGTAAATGACACTCCCATCAACCCTAATCACAAAGTCGCAAAAAAAGAAGTATCACAGGAAAGAGTACATGTCATCAACATAAATGAAACATCTAACATTCAAATCCATGAGAGGAAGCTTGTAGGAGCGGGTTCATTCAAGAACCCCAAGGAAGAACCAAAAGAAACTACGAGAGAAGAGTCTGCACCATTCACACCAAGGGTTGTGGCAGGACCCTTTGATATGGATGTCACATTTCAAGGAAGTTCCACAAAAATTATCAATATAGAAGAAGAAAGCAAAGAACCGGAGGTGCAGCTTCAAATCAGACAACCACACAATGAAACTATACTTGTGGAGCATGGAAAGGATGTCCTAACAGGAGAAGCTCCAAGCATTCCAAAGACATGGTTGAATGTAGATGTCACTCCGCTCAAGCCAGTGGTTCAACATATGATCAAGATTGCTATGTGTTGGAAGCAGCCAGAGGCACAGACGCCACGGAAGCATGTAACGACGGAGCAAGGAGCCAGTCGGATCAATTTGTCAAACAAATATGTTTCTTATTATTTCTTCAAACATTCAACAGTGATTTTTATCACTAATTGTAACATATGTAACATAGAAAACCCCATTTTGTAATCCATAGCTCCATTTTGTGCAAGCCGAGGAGTCCTCGAGCTTGAGGAGCTTAGGTAGAATGCGCATACCAATTTTCGTTATTTTTAGATACCGTTTACCCTTCCAAATAGCATCTAGGACCTAATTTTTAACTATGCCGGTCACTAGATGTGAAACCGGTCAAAACTAGTCTAGAAACTATAAAAAGAGCTAGAGAGCTCATTTTTGAGGTTGGTTCATGTTAGCTAGTGTGAGCTTAGAGTTCTTTGGAGCTTGTAATAGTGTTCTTGAGTAATAGAGCTAATTTCCCACCTTCCATTGTGTCTTGCTTGTCTCTTCATTGTGTGTGTGTATGTGTGTGTGCATTTTGGTGCTTCTCACCTTCACTCTCACATCATCTCACGTTCACGATCTTCATATCACTCCTACCTCTTCCGCGGATTGACATTAAGGAGGTGAATCTTCTTAACGTGGTACTTACCATTGTGCTAGAGCAACACCAAATTTGGCGCCGTTGCCGGGGATCGAGTCTAGGACGAATGTGTGATGGTAAGAGTATAGCAAGAAGTGGCGTTGGAAGGTAAAAATTTCAGTTTTTGTTGTTGTTTTTACTTAGTTATTAGTGTTTTTCACCTCCCCCACACTCCATCTTCATCACCGCATCATCATCTTCATCTCCAAAAAAATCAGAAAATTCACCATATCCACCATTCTCCTCATTTCGCCTCATTTGTGCATGCGAGAGAGTGAGAGAGAGCTTTTGTGCTTGTGTGTACTTTGGTTTTCTTGAGTTTTCTTGCAGGTACAGAGCTCCAGTGCATCAGGAAAGCTTGGAAAAGGTAAAATTTTCAGTTTCTGTCAGAAATTGCCGACTGTGTCAGACCATCGCGATGGTCTGCAAAGTTCGGATTTTGAGGAAGGCGACCACACCAGCGTGTAGGCGACCCCTGCGTGTGTAGGAATCCATAGCTGCATTGCAAAAAATCACTGTTTGGTGGACCATCGTGACGGTCTCTGACCATCGCGATTGTGTCGCACCATCGCGATAGGCTCACGCCATCGCGACGGCTTGGCCGGACCATTGCGACGGTCTCTGACCATCGCGATTGTGTCACGCCATCGCGATTGGCTCACGCCATCGCGTCGACTGTGCCACGTGGCAATCCAGACCATCGCGACGGTGCACTCCAGACCATCGCGACGACACCCTCACACCATCGCGCCCAGACCATCGCGGTTGGCTCATGCCATCGCGTTCAGACCATCGCGCCCAGACCATCGCGGTTGGCTCACGCCATCGCGTTCAGACCATCGCGCCCAGACCATCGCGGTTGGCTCACGCCATCGCGTTCAGACCATCGCGCCCAGACCATCGCGTTCAGACCATCGCGACGGTTCACTTTGGACCATCACGATTGTCCACGTTGACCGTTGACCGACGCCATCGCGACGGTGCAAGTTCACGCCATCGCGATTGTGCAAGTTCACGCCATCGCGATTGTGCAAGTTCACGCCATCGCGATTGTGCATTTTCACGCCATCGCGATTGTGCAATCCCACGCCATCGCGATTGTGCATTTTCAGGCCATCGCGATTGTGCATTTTCAGACCATCGCGATTGTGCAACCTCACGCCATCGCGACGGTCCCAGACCATCGCGATTGTCCCAGACCATCGCGATTGTGCACCCCCATCGCAAATTTTAGGGTTTCATTTTTTGGCCAATTTTGGGGCTATTTTTGGGAAATTTTTGGGTGATTAGACTCATAGGAGACCCCTTAGCTCATATTTGGAGAAAAACCTGTTTGTCAGTTTTTACCCCCCAGGGCCTGAACGATCATAACTTTGTCATCCGAAGTCCGTTTTTTGAGCTTAATAGCTCGTTAGAAAGCTCTTGACGAGTACTATGTGACCTCAACTGTTTTTTCTTAAAGGATACGTCTATTTTTTGATAAGCTATTTTGAGGTTGACCTAGTTTGGGACTAGAAAGCCAGGGGGCAAACATTGAAAAGTTGGGCAAAAGGGAAGGGACTTAAAAGGTGTATATACTCAATTGCTTGATCATCCAACTGTGAATTGGTCTAATATTGGATTTGTCCAGGTCTAGCAAGGGCAATCAAAGGCAACCAAGGCAAGGCAGTGAAGGGCATAAAGCTTGGGAAGCGTGGCTTCTTGAGCATCAGCGCAACCAGAAAAGCGGACTCGAGGTTGGAAGATTACTCAACCCCCTCAGTCAATTCTTAGCTTAGGCTAAACGGTAGTGTTGTGGATTAACGACGATAGGAACGCCTCAAGTTCAAGATATTTAATTCTTTCAAGTTCAAGGCTAAGTAAAGGTGTGTGACACGAAAACCTAAAGGAAAGAACATAAGTCTGACGGAACGAGAACTCAAAATTATAACGGAAAGTCGAATTCCTGACGCATACATTAAGACAAGAATCTAAAGAAATCTAAAAAGGATCAAGACAGTAATAACATAGAATCATTGACGATCTGAGCGTGTACTAAGTGTGCAAGGAAGAAAATTAATGAACCTTAGATCGGGCAAACATATAGGTAAGTTAGACCGACGAAGCCTTAGATCATCAGAGGCAAGTGTAAGAACTACTGCTCGATCGTGGGCTTAGCAATTGGATAGTAATTACCCCTACGAGAGCTCAGATACTAGCGAATCAGAAATGGCATTTAGTACAGAAAGACCAGAAGGAGGGTCGAATGTAGCTTATTTAGAGAAACCAGAAGGACCCTATAGAACACAACTAGAGTTTCTCCAAACCAACCGATTAGGTGCTCGCATCTATGAGGATGGTTTGCGAAGGCAAGTGGTGCAAATGCACAACCCCGATCAACCCATTGGATTGGAACATCCAGTGGTGAAATTCGAGAGAGATGCGTACATAGACAAGGAAGGAACAATGTACATCTTAAGTACGCAGCCAAACAATACCAATGAGTTTAGCGTGATTCAACCCGAGACGGAAGCAAAATCTCAAGGAAAAGAACCATTAGAAGAGCCTAGAACACCTAGAGGGAAATCTGTACTGACACGAGTACTAATCCCAGATTGGATCCCTCAGGACAACAGAAGCATAGAGTTGTTTGTAAATAAAGAAACTGATGAAGCCTTTTGGAGATACAAGACAGAAATACTTAGTGAGGTAGGTATCATCACTATATACGAGTTCAAGGACCCGGAGACACCTGGAAAGGTGGTATACCGGGATGAGACTTCAGAAAGAGTCTTTGTGGTGCCTGACCGCGCTAAAAACACATACACATGGAGAGGTGAATTGGTATTCCCTCCATCTAGAACGAACATGAATACAAGTCAACAAGGGGCAGGAACATCCTCAGCCCATGGAAATCAAAGAGAGGGAAATAAAGAGAGACCGGAAGTAAGCTTTAATCACCCCATAGGGAGAGATAGAACAACCACAGACACTAATACATCGGATAGACAAAGAGATCATGGAGTACTAGGTGGTAGAGATGATTTTCCTCTACCTAGGCCACGTGAACACGCAAGAGTATTGAGACCCACTCAATTAGTGAAATCAATGAAGAATTATTTTGATGGGACAGGAGATCCCTATGACCATGTCGCAGAATTCAAGCAAGTACTAAGAGCAGAACAAGTTGAAGACATGTTCACGCAATACAATGCATTTGGACTAACATTAAAGAATACCGCTTTAACTTGGTTCCAACCATTGCAACAAAGGCAATTTAGAGACATCCATCACTTTTTAGAGTCATTCATCACTGAATTCTCTAAAAGTGGGATTAGACATGACACGTCTTCGTTGATTCATAGCTTTAAACAGACCCCTCAAGAAACAGTTAGACTGGCAGGACGTAGGTTTAGACAATATGTTGAACGATGTCCAATGCAAGAGCTACCCTCACAAGCCAAACAAGTATCACTGTTCCTAGATGGCTTGTTGAGCGCTAAACTACGCTCCTATGTGTACCTAAAAGAACCCAGAACGCTAGAGGAGTGTGTAAGAATATGTATAGACATCGAGGACAACCTCGGAGATGAATTAGAACTCTCAAAGGTCTATAAAGACTCAGATTGTTCTTCTCTAGCATCCACAAAATTGTCTAATTCGATAGAGGACCTAGCAGAAAAAGTGGCCCAAAAACTAGGAGTTTCTAGTAAACAGGTGCCCAAGCTACCAACTAATGTACGTTGTTACACTTGTGGTGGAAATCATTTGGCAAACGTGTGTCCCAATGCACCACAACCTCAAGCCAACCCTAGTGGCCAATATTGTACAATTGAGAGAAGATACACGAATCATACGGCTCAGGACTGCCCATACAACAAACAAACCGTGAGACAGAACTATCCGCAAGCATACCCGCAGCCAGGTAGGTATCAAGGCCAATACAATGCTCAGCCTTATTACTATAGGCCTCCTCAGAACTACCCATACCAGGCTCAACAGAGACCTCAACCCGTCTTAGCTCAGCAGCCACCCCCACCATCGAATGTCATCTCAGTCAAATACGCTGCTGCAGAAGAGAACCTACTTAGTGCCTTCTTCACCCTTGATCACAGAAAGTGACCCGAACTCAAACAGTTTTGACTCTACCCATGTAACTAGTCCACCCGCTTATTACACGGAGTCACCAAAACATGTGGAGACGTATCATTATGATAGTCCACCAATGGAACCTAGTTGGGAGCCAGACTATGCTAATGTGATGTACGCAAACCCAAACCCACGGCCCCAATTGAGACAACAGAGACCACAGGGCCCTAGAGGACCATGCTTTAGGTGCCAAGGAGATCACTTCATAAAGGATTGTCCACATCCCCCAATAGCAAGGCAATCACAGTATTATAGCATACAAGGCTTTTGTGCCGATTGTGGCAAAGAGCACATTATCAAAGATTGTCCTAAGAACCCAGTTAACACTTCGAATGTGACACCGATTAACGTGATAGGTATTGTAAATAACGCAGATGGATCCAACCCTACATACGTGCCTATCCAAGCTATAACAAGAGCCCAGGCGCTCTTACAGAACCAGCAGCTTAATCAAGAGAAAGTAGTCGGAAGTAGCGAAGTTGCAGAATCTAGTAGTAAAAAGACAAAATCTTGGAAAGATTCTAGAGAAAGGATAAAGAGGAAATGGAGTAAAAAGATAAGCGAGTTGGAAGGAAGTTTGAAGGAATCTAGAGCCAAAATCCAAGAATTGACTTCACAGGAATTGAATCAAGAGAATCCAGCTCAAAAATCAGGATCAGTTTTAGCGAAACCCATACCCGAAAATCTAGACATGATGTTTCGTGCATATCAAGCTAGATTAAAAGAGGGACCTCAGGTAGCTGAAATGAGTAAAAACTACCCTTGAGCTGATCTAGAAATTGAGAGAACTAAACTTTGCATGAAGATGGTAGAACTAGCACAAGCCTTGTTCGAAGCCTCTAAATATCTTAATTGGAATAACATGGCAAAACCGGAATTACACTTTCAAGGACTAATGGAGAGGCTAGAATATTTGATAGAGAGCAAAGAGAAAAAGGATCAGCCTAGGAACCCTATTGTCCCAGAGACACAGGAAGGGAATGCACCATCCCTGTCTCAAGTACCCAACTCAGAAAGTCAAGACAACCTGTCTTCCATACATAGATACTCACATGAATTTTTGAGAGAGATCCAAGAAGAGAAGTGGAGAAAGGAACAAGGAACCCATCCTCCTATTCAAGAAATAGATGACTTGCAGGAACAATTTCCCCAAGACATTCCCTCTATTTACGATGATGTAGAGGAAGAACAACTGAGTGAACACACAAGATTTGAGTCTAATTCCTTACAAGAATTACCTCAGTTCACAGGACCTTGGGAAGAAAAGTCTATTAGTATGAGAGCACCCACGATAATAGTGAGGAATGAAGAATCAGTAATCCCTAGAAACACGGAAGTGATCAAGAACACTAAAGTACAATGTAATCTCACTCTAGAGGAGTTATTGAAGGTAAAACCAGAATTGTGGAAACATGTAGCAAATCAAGTCCCCGAGCTTGCTACTACTCCCTCACAAATAGGATCACAAAATAAGGTACCAGAAATACCCGTAGAAAAGATTGGAGATGTAAGCGAAGGAGAGGAAGGTAACACTTATCTTCCGATAGCCCATCAGGGCTACACCACGAAAGCCATCTTAGATTCAGGAGCCGGAGTAGCCATTGCTACCACTGCTTTATGGAAACGTTGGGGTAAGCCAGCATTAAGACCCACCAGGATGAAGCTACAAATGGCCGATGGACACATAGAAAAACCATTAGGCTTACTAGAAGGCATATCTCTCACCACTTGTGGTGTAGAATTTGAGCATACTTTTGCCATTTGTGACTTTGCGAAAAATCGTGCTTATGAGATGATATTGGGACGACCATTCATGCGTCAGTTGCAAATTGTACAAGATTGGGGAACTAATTCTTTGTACTTGCAACATTTAGGAGTGACTACTAAAGTCAATCTTAAAGACTACTCACACAGAGATGTACCCCCAATACAATGGAATACCATCCATAAGACACCAGTAGAGACGGAATCCGTGCACTCATTAGAATCAGATCCTTCTTGGTTACATGAGGATACTCATTTATGGATGTGTAAAGTAGCCAAACAAGAGGAAGAAAGGTTAGAAGCCAGAACCTTAGGTGCAGAACAACATCCAAGAACCCTCCAAGATCCAGCCTATGCACCTGTAGTATTCCCAGACGAAGAGTTTGAACCCCATGGTTGGGCAGAAATCCTAGCAACCATGGATGTAGCCATCAATGAAGAACAATGGACACCCCAGTGTGACGAGGATGGCTATGACATTTCAGTTTTCACGATAGAGCCAATCATGTGCGATGCAATTTTAGAAGAGTGTGAACCTAACACTGATGCATTTGAGGATGCAAGCGATTTCGATTTAGAATCAATTATCATGGACCCACCCTTTGCATCAGAGGAAGAATATTTCTACGAAGTAGAGACTCACACTCAGAGACACGAGGAGATTACGAATGAGGTGAGGTTAGCCACAGAAGTGACTACCAAGAGTGAAGGCAAGAAAAGAAAGAAGAAAGAAACCATGTCAGAAAAAGAAGAATTTTTATTTGAAGTACCCGAGAACTTCAAGAAATATGAAATCGAAGATAGAAGGATCATGGTACGAATGCCTAATAGAAAGGCGAATGACGGACAAGTATATGATAACCGAGAAAAAACCAAGAAAATAATAGTTGCTATCGAAGGAGAAGAAGAAAAATGTACATACATAGGGAATGATTTGACGAAGGAAGAAGAAGAAGAACTAGTTGCCCTATTGCGCGAATATAGAGATGTTTTTGCGTGGAGTTACAAAGATTTGAAAGGAGTAGATCCAGATATATGTTCTCATAGAATCCCTATGACTCCAGATGCAAAACTGACAAAACAGAAACC
The DNA here is from genome assembly GCA_020310875.1 of Ceratopteris richardii. Lineage (NCBI taxonomy): Eukaryota > Viridiplantae > Streptophyta > Polypodiopsida > Polypodiales > Pteridaceae > Ceratopteris > Ceratopteris richardii. The sequence continues at coordinate 175,027,095 of CM035419.1, forward strand.
GTACACGTATAATGATAACTACGCTGCGAAGATTAAAGAGGAGATAGATCGCTTGATAGAAGCAGGATTCATTTACGAAATTGAGCATACCGAATGGGTATCCCCCATTGTGGTTGTGCCCAAGAAGAATGGAAAATTGCGTGTGTGTATTAACCTTAAAAAAGTTAATGCCGCAACGATTAGAGACAGTTATCCTCTTCCTATCACAGAGCATCTATTGGAAAGAGTTGCGGGCAAGGAAGTTTACAGCTTTCTTGATGGCTTTTCAGGCTATAATCAAGTAGCCATCGCTCTAGAAGATCAACACAAGACGGCATTTGCCACTGAATGGGGCATATTTGCATTTCGTGTGATGCCATTTGGCTTAACAAATGCACCCGCCACTTTCCAGCGACTCATGTGTCATGTTTTTAAGGAATTCTTACGCAAGAGTCTGGAAGTTTATGTCGATGACATATGTGCTCATTCAAATATAAGACAGACACATATCCCTGAGTTAAGACAAATATTTGACAAATGTCGAGAATATCAGGTTTGTTTGAACCCAGAAAAGTGCGTTTTCATGGTCAGACAAGGCAAAATTCTAGGACACATTGTGTCAAAGAATGGAATCTCTACGGATGAGGAAAAAGTGAAGGTAATTGTGGATCTACCTAGGCCGACGAACATCAAAGAGGTACAAGCATTTATGGGCCATTGCGGTTATTATAGGAGATTCATACACATGAATGCAATCATAGCCAAGCCTTTGTACTCTCTTTTAACCAACTTTGAATGGACAGAAGAATGTGAAAATTCATTTAATGAACTTAAACGACGTTTGTGCTCAGCACCTATATTGACAACCCCGGATTGGAGTAAGCCATTCCATGTACATGTGGATGCATCCAATTACGCCATAGGATGTGTGTTAGCACAACCCACGAATGAAGGTAACATAGACCTCCCCATAGCTTACGCGAGCAGACAATTGAACGCAGCAGAAAGAAATTACACCACAATGGAACGAGAAGGATTAGGGATGATCTACGCGGTAAAGAAGTTTAGGCACTACTTGTTGGCCAACAAATTCAAGTTCTTTACAGATCATCAAGCCCTATTGTACTTAGTCAACAAACCATGTAACACAGGACGACTGATACGTTGGTTTCTATTACTCATGGAGTATGATTTTGAAGTGGTAGTCAGGAAAGGAAAGACACATCTTAGAGCTGACCACCTTTCAAGATTAACCTCAGGAGAAGCTCCTCAAGGAGTAGCGGATGAATTACTAGATGCATACTTGTTTAACCTTGAGATAGCACCAGAATGGGCTAAACCTATAGTCCCTATTCTGACATACGGACCCAAGACTTCTAAGATAAAGATCAAAGAGGGAGAGATTACCAAGTCTCAGAGATACCAAATAATGGCAGGAAGCATATATAAACAGGATAATCAAAAGATTCTTGCTTGTTGTGTAGATGAATCAGAACATGCGAATTGGTTGCAATTAGCACACATAGGTGCATTACAGCAACACCATTCAAAACATCGAACATTACAGACTCTGCATAGATTAGGAGTATATTGGCCTACGATGGAAGCAGATGTCTACAAGTTGTGTAAAGAATGCCGTGTTTGCTGTGAGAGACCACCAGTAGAGCATGCTACATTATATCACGTGTCCCTCACACCAGACTGGAGTGAACCATTAGTGACATACCTGAGGACGCACACATTCCCTCAAGGAATGACTTTAGCACGACAACGCAGTCTAGAGCAGGAAGCTCAAGATTATTCACTTATTGGCGATAACCTATACAAAAGAGGACGAGATGGATACCTAAGACAATGCGTTCATGAAAGCGATTATCTGAGCATACTAGAGACTGCACACCAAGGTGTTGCAGGAGGTCACTTTGGACTAGATAGGATAGTCAAAGCCATTCTCTTTGCAGGATTATGGTGGCCCACTCTTCACATGGATGCTCATACCTATGTAAAGAGATGTGATGTGTGCCAAAGAACTCAGTTTCCTACTCGCAGAGATGAAATGCCATTGAAACCCATGATGGGCGGACGTGCATTTTCTAAGTGGGGTATAGACTTTGTAGGAACCATTAACTCCCCTGCAAAAGGTACACATGCTGAATACATTATTGTTGCCACAGATTATCTTACGAAATGGGTAGAGGCAAAAGCCACAAAAAAGAATGATGCTCACACGACTGCAAAATTCTTATTTGAAAATGTCTTTACGAGATATGGATTGCCTATAGAGTTAGTGAGCGACCGAGGCACTCACTTTCTAAACCAAGTCATTGAATATTTGTTACAGGATTTTATGGTGATTCACAAGAAATCTGCACCATATCATCCTCAGGCCAATGGTCAGGCTGAGAGCACTAACAAGATACTTTGTAACGTACTGACGAAACTCGTGAACAACAAACGTTCAGATTGAGACAAACAGTTACACCACGCTGTTTGGGCATATCGAGTGGCCTACAAGACCGTACTCAATGCAACTCCCTTTCAGATGGTTTTTGGTCAGAATGCAGTGCTTCCTTTGGACTTCTTGATACCGACCCTTAAGGTTGCACAAGAACATCAGTGGACCGGCCATGAATTATCAGCGAGAATAATGGACTTGGAACGATTAGGAGAAACCAGACTGAAAGCAGCAGCAGGAATATACGCAGCGAAGAAGCGACAGAAAGCATATTTTGATGCACATGTGAAAGATAAAGGCTTAAAAGAAGGAGATTTAGTTCTCGTGTATACGCTGAAACAACATGCAAGGAAGTTAGAAAAGCGAGGTTATGGACCTATGATCATTAACAGACTCTCAACAAGTGGAGCAGTACAGTTAGCCACCTTAGAAGGAGATATAATGCCTAATTACATTAGTGGCTGTAGAGTCAGATTATATCAAGAACCTCTTACTGAGGATATGCTTAGACGACTCACGTTGGCAAAGAAGCGTAAGGAGGAAGAAAACAGAATACGAGCTGAAGCTCAGGCAGAAGCCATAGAACGCATTAAGCGCATGAAGCTAAGAAGACAAGGACTAGGGAGAGAACATTATAACCATCTGGAAACATCACCCAGATATCCCATGGCCATGTGTCAAGTAAAGTCAACCACTCATCCTAGCATAGTGGACAGGAGACCATTCATTACAGTCAGGTTAGAGCACGGCAACCCTTGCCAAGAGCTCAGGGCTTTAATTGACTCAGGTGCTGCGACTAGTGCGATTAGATGGTCCCACTATAAGGATTCAGGAATAGAAATGCGGCCAATTGAGGCATACCTCATAGGCCTAGGAGGCATGGAAACCCCTTGCATGGGTGAGGTGGACCTTCCTATCCTCATTAAGGATGTGACCATGACAGCGAAGCTACTAGTGTGCCATGACGACGACCTGATAGAACCCCTAATCCTTGGCCAAGATTGGCTATACAATCACTCAGTGGACCTAAATATTAGACAAGGCTCCTTACAGATTGGAACCTTAGAACAGAAGCGAGTGATACCGCTTGACTTCCCTAACGGCATTCCGATCGAGGTTTGTAACCCTAGACCCTATGAAACGCATGCGACGGAAGACCGGAAGATCTTGGGTCAGACCAGTCACGTTATGTCTACTCCAACCCACTCGGGCTTGGCGAGGGATAGTTGTCAATCAGAAGGACGACAGGAGATCTTCCCTGGGGCTTCCTGCAAACTAGAAGGGGCAGCTACCCAACCGCTAGGGCAGATGAACACAATCAGCGGTCAGGTGGGTTGCAGCAGTGGCCAAATGAGCACGACACCCTGCGGTGCTCATCCTTCCAAACTTGCTGCGGATTGGCCTAGATTAAAGATAAAGAACGAATCACTTCCTAATGGGCAGGTCACGCAAGTGTTGGATCTCCCTTCTTTTCCAAAGCAGAGCGTCCATTGGACCTCTCAAACCCAACCACGAACGAGTCAACCACAACGGAGGAACCCAGACCGACGACATCACCAGACAAGGCAAAGAAAGCAGAAGTATCAACATCACAGAACAAGTGGCACGAAACAAATATGGGTGCCAAAAGGACAGCAACCACAGGCTATTGGCAACACAGCAGACGAGAGCATGACAAAGTTTCAACAGAAGCAGAGTCAACATCCAAAGTCCCCTCGATCTTCTTTCCCAAGTACCAATACTCGGCAGATTTGGATCGCCAAGAAATATCTTATCCATAGACCCACACCCATGCAGATTTGGGTACCCAAACAATGTATTATATCCCAACCCTCAAGCCATGTAATATGTACCCCTCAGAAATCTTTTCATCCTTCAAGACCACCAAACCCGATACCAATTTTTGTCCTTCAGTAGAAACATACCACGCACTCCAAGACTCTTAGGAAGTGGATACCGAAACGTATCCAGACGTCTTCTTGTACCCCATTATCTAACAATTCTCCCACCCCGTTTAAACTCCACCCTTGTACTAATTCACCTTCAACCAAAGCTTGTATAAATTCATACACCCAAACCCCACATCATGCATAATAACGGCTCATCAAGAAATGTATGCATAATCTGACCATGTAGGTGTCTAGAGACCTGCATTAGTTTTGCAAATAATCATTGCATTAATCACTTCACGACACTTGGCTACACGGGTTACACATCGGTTATGGAAAGGGATTGCGGTCTCACCTTAATGGGATCATAATTAATTTCCATACTAATGTGTTAATCTTTTGTAGCAGATCATTTCCATTAGCTCATCAGTCATCATGCAAACCGCAGCAGGACCATCGGAAGCAGGCCGCAGCGTGGCTGCGGTACCCCTCAATGTTTTACGAGCAGAATCCCACCCGACCGCTCCACCGCCAGAGTTCCAAGGATTTTCGGGACCCATGCCAATCGATAACCCACCTATGGGATACACAGAGAAGATACACCGTAACTCTCATTGGTTTCAAGGCCTAGTTGGACCATTAGCTGATGCTGACTTCATTTTTGAAGCAAATATGACATTTGATGACCGCACCTGGGGCAAGTATCAATTCTTCTCAAGAGAATTCGAAGGCCTACAGAACACCCAGGACTTAACTCATGTTTGGGCCAGAGCCGGCTTCACGGAGTATTTCAGTGATCCTCTGCCCAAACCTGACTTTTATAGGTGTTATTATTTAATCACCACTTTGCTGGCCTCAGAGAGTAAGGACATCCCAGGAACCTTTATTTTGCCTTCTTTAGTGGATGATCCACCTTACAAAAGATTTTATCTTTCGAAGGATTTAATCAGGGCTGCCATCAAGATTCATGGAACACACACTCCAACGGAGAAAGAACGGCTAGTCCCAGAGCAGATGAAGCGTGGTGACGTAACTAAGTGGGAGGACATTTCTGCTATAACACCTGAGCTCTCTAAGCCATTACAGATATGCATGCAGCATTTTGCTTTCCCAGCTCAGGATCGTTTTACCATGCCCCACAAGAGAATCTGGTTTGGATTATACTCAGCATGTACTGGACCGCAAACAGTTGATCTAGCCAGCTGGATCATTGATCAGCTCTATTTGGCACAACATCGATGGGAGCGAAAGAAGGTAATCAATGGATGCTGCGCCCTCACAAGGATTATATATATGTGCTTGGCATATGATTTACCCATAGAGCGTGCCATGACCAGTGAGGAACTGAAAGCATACAAAGGGACCACTAGGAAGGCTAGAAAGTCTAGCAAAGGTAGAGCCGGAAAGCGGATGAGAGGTACTATCCCGTGCCTGCAAGTCCCAGAATCACCCTCGCCACAACCATCTCCAGAGCAGTCACCAACAGCAGCCACTCCCACAGTACAACCTATTCGCATAAGGTTATCTAGACCAGTGGTAACGGAGGGCACCACCAGTACTGTCGCACCCCAAGCAGCCACAACCACAGAACCTATCACCACAGCAACTGAACTTCCCACCACTATTGGTGCGGAAGCTTTCTCTTTTCCAATACCGCATTTAGAACCAGGACAAGCAGAGCCACTGGACCAAACGTTTGATTTTGAGATGCCCGATGCATTCTCCAATCAGTTCCAGTATTTAGAAGGGCACTTGTTTTCTCAAGAATTTGAAAGGCCTAGCTACCCTACCACACCCAGGGATCAGCCACAAGGACAGATCGTGTCCAGCTCTGATGACAAAAGAACAGCAACCGACGACGACGAAGGAGACGACGAAGCTAGCCAGGGAACACAGGAATCCCAAGAGCATGAACAGACAGATGGCCAAGGCCAACAAACAGACACACATGGCGATACTAGCACCCATGAAGACGAAACTTACGAAGCAGCAGCTTACACACTGGCTATCAAGAAGTTGTATAGAACCATGGAAAAAGTTTGGGCACGCAAGCAGCTGACAGAGGAAGAGAGCCAAAAAATAATAGAACAAGAACTTGTCACAGGCGGATTCGAAGACGCCTATATCAAAGGATTCAAAGAATTAGTCCAATCAGTAGGCTCCAACGAGGCACTCAGGTACTTGCAACGAAAGCCACTGCCACAGTTTGACCCCCGCAGAGTACGATTACTTTCAAAGCCCGGCGAATACATTCGTGTACCAACCGGAGCACAATCTTCAGAACAAGCGAGGGAGGCACGCCTCGTCCCCGAAAGTTCATTACCCGTAGAAACAATCTTTGTAGATTCCCCACCTTGCGCTACAACTGTACAAACCTCAGTAGCACCGACCACCCCAACCGCTCCTCTCTCACCGCCAGTCCATCCAGCCTCCCCTATTCACCCTCCTTCCCCCAGACCAACATCTCCATTCGCCGGTGGTGTTGCCGAAACCGTCTTTACGACCACTCACCCCTCAATTCCCGCGCCCATTAGCCCTAATCTACCCCTTCCCACACCCACCTTTCTATCCAACCCATTCCTTCATCAATCTTTTCCCTCTTTCCCCACAACTCCAAGACCCCTCTTCCCATTCCCCCCGCCGTTAACCTTCTCCCCCGTCTCACCTCCCCGACCCACTGTAACCCCTCTTTCCCCTTTCCAGCAAGCTGCTCCAGCCAGCCCCCCTGTAAATTACCCCTCAACATTTGTAAATCCCGTATTTACACCAGCACGAGCACCCACGATCACACCCATATTCACGGTCACTGCACTAGATACGTCCACTGACATGGACATCTCACCACCCACTGCACCATCACTCACTTCACTCACGGCACAAACATTTTTAGGCACATCACAATTCTCAACAATCACTACATCATCCACCTTCCCATCCCCATTCCCCGTTCCCGTTGCATCTACACCAACTGCATCTTCATTTAGCACCCCATTAATACTATCACCCATTGTAGATAATGCATTCCGACAAATGTTCATGTGTATGACGCAAGTAAGAGATGAGTTCACATCTCTTGGTGATAATTATCAGAAGCTGCAGAGGACAACCAATGACTTACAGTCGCAGCTTAACTTATTGTCTATTGAGAATGCCTCTCTGAACACCCGCTACCAAGAATTACGCGAGGCATATCACAAATTGGAGCTAGAAAGCGAAGAAAAGACCAAGGAAGCCACTGCTGACTTGGATAATTTATTAAGAGCCCAGACAGTCCGAAATGCAACGCTAACACGAAACATGGGCTTACTAAGAAGACACCTAGCCACAGCAAAAGAGGAGAACCAAAGACTCCAAGAGCAGAATAGAGAGAATTCGGAAGCGGCATTGGACCATCCAGAACAACCCTTAAGTCCTAGCAGATTCAAGGCAATCCCATCCGAAGCAATGAAGATGTTGCTAGATGACCATGTTCGACTGCTCGAGGACTATGATCGGATGAACGAAGAGCATCAGAAGTTAAAGGAAGATCACAAGCTACTACAGCTCAGAGAACCGGCAACACAACAAGTACAAGTAGCAGCAGAATTACCAGCACCTGTGGACCCTGAAATTTTCGACGAACTCAACGCATTACGGGCCTAGGTAATCACTCTCCAGTCAAGAATTGATGTATATGAAGCGCCACCAAGGCCAGATTCACCACCTGAGCTTCTGGCTGAAGAAGAAACGGTCACCATCCCGGTGGAGGAAACATTTGAAGAAGCGTACGAGCCACAGCCCATCCCAGGCGGACAAGTCACGGCTGAAGGCTAGATGACGTATGAACTTCCGATCCCCGCGTGGATGAAGACTATTGAGGAAATTGGAACAACGCACTCAGCTAGAGTCGAGGCCCAGCTACATGCTATGGCCATGATCGAAGAAAGAATTTTGCAATCTCCCTACTTTGCTCAATTGGCCCCACGCAGGTACATATCCGGGCATGAGCTTCAATACAAACCTTACTTCATGCTAATGGCCGAATACCAGCTGGCCATAGAGAAGCGAACTGGTAAGAAGCCATCACATGCAACCCAGTTCGAGCCTGAAGACTTGCCACTGGATGCGCAACAAGGCACTATTTATCAACCAGATTGGCGTACACGTCTTTTACAGGAGTACCCTGAAATGATGAGCACATGGGTTAAGGCACCTTTACATTTAAAATACAACCCATGTTGGGGACCCGTGCCACGTCGCCGCTCCTGGACCGCCTTCGCTATCAAAGTACAAAACAATAAGCAGTGCCAGGACTGGTTGAACTACCCATATTTCAGGCCATCTACAGGACCACCGACAATTGGCTACATGATGGCAACGATTTGTCACTGGCTACCTCACTTGAGATATATGGATGATATAGCAGCGCATATGACTGTCAAGATATTTGACATGATGCAAATGATATTTAAAGTCTTCCGGAGAGTCAAAGCACCACATGTTAATACCCCGGGCTTTGAGCATGGCAACTTGGATCTCGCATATGACATGAGTACGACGCCATCGCTCCGGGTGTGTTATGCCTGGCATTGCAGAGTCAAGTACTTACCGGCGTGCTACAAGCAAACATTCGAAGAAATGTTCACCACCGGTTTTTGGGAATACCACTCTGAAGTGTTCATCAGCAGGCCGACCCACTTATTGCAATTATTTGCCTATGAACAGTTGGTGTATTCCACGCATTACAGACTCCCACCATCAGATGAACCACAACCAGTTAATTGGGAGAAGCTCGAGGCAGACCTAGCCCGAGGCATTCGAGTATCTGAGCACACCCTCGCTCACGACCTCCTACAAAACTACATCCGACAGACCGCACAACCAGGTTCTGTCGAGGACGACAGAACCGAGAGGGAGGGGGGTGTTGGAAGCAGCCAGAGGCACAGACGCCACGGAAGCATGTAACGACGGAGCAAGGAGCCAGTCGGATCAATTTGTCAAACAAATATGTTTCTTATTATTTCTTCAAACATTCAACAGTGATTTTTATCACTAATTGTAACATATGTAACATAGAAAACCCCATTTTGTAATCCATAGCTCCATTTTGTGCAAGCCGAGGAGTCCTCGAGCTTGAGGAGCTTAGGTAGAATGCGCATACCAATTTTCGTTATTTTTAGATACCGTTTACCCTTCCAAATAGCATCTAGGACCTAATTTTTAACTATGCCGGTCACTAGATGTGAAACCGGTCAAAACTAGTCTAGAAACTATAAAAAGAGCTAGAGAGCTCATTTTTGAGGTTGGTTCATGTTAGCTAGTGTGAGCTTAGAGTTCTTTGGAGCTTGTAATAGTGTTCTTGAGTAATAGAGCTAATTTCCCACCTTCCATTGTGTCTTGCTTGTCTCTTCATTGTGTGTGTGTATGTGTGTGTGCATTTTGGTGCTTCTCACCTTCACTCTCACATCATCTCACGTTCACGATCTTCATATCACTCCTACCTCTTCCGCGGATTGACATTAAGGAGGTGAAGCTTCTTAACGTGGTACTTACCATTGTGCTAGAGCAACACTATGGATATGCAAGAATTAATGCTTGAAGCTGATGCTGACTGTGACAAAGCGATGCAGGAAAAGCATAGACTTCATGAAATGGGTAAGAATCTCTCTGCCCAGTTGATTCAAGTTCAAAAAAATGTAACAGATAAAGAGAATGAAGTTCAAGAGGCCAAGCAACAATGTAAAACCCTAGAGACACAAAATGAGAAATTGAAAGAGCAACTACAAGACTTACAGAAGAAATATGATGCTAGTGAAGCCGAGAAGACACGGATGAACACCAGAAGCAAGATATTAGAATCACAAATAAAAATATACATGGATGAGGCTGAGAACTTAAGGAACAGAAACAAGGAGCTCATGATAGCTCTTTTAAGTAATCAACCTATAGAAGTTCAGGAAGTTCTAGAAAAGGACATAAGGACATTGGAGGAAAAGTTAGCAAGGTATGAAGATCAGCTCAAGCAGGAGAAAGCCATCATTGCCGAATGGGAGAAGAGGTATATGGATGATACCGCAGCACTGAGGAAAAAATGGAAAAAGGCCAAAAATAGATATCTAGTGCAATGTAAAGAAGACACTGATCAACTCGCTATCGTGGCAGAAGAAATCCAAAAGAATAAGCAAACGATTTTGAAAGCCAACGAAGAGATTAAGCAAAAAGAGGAGATGATAAAGCAACTACAAGATCAGCTCGCACAAAAGACGACAGAGGGGAAACCAGTAGTTCCACACTCCACAGCGGCTACTGAGGAGATTGAGGTACGTTCTCTCTCTCTCTCCCCCCTTACATCATTCACCGATAAGGGAGGAAACGGAGATCCAATCTGAATGTACTCATCGGGATATTGCAGAACTAAGCCGACATGAGAGGGCACTACTGGTGTCCCAGCTTACTGCAGAATTTGAAGATCAAATAATAAAGGTCATGAAGGAAGCTCAGATCCAAAGCAGAAATTTAGAACAGATATTGAAACCATTTAATGTACCCTATGGACTCCTTAAAGAGAAGACATGGCAATACATAAAGTCCACAACAAATAAGGAGCCTGACAACAACCTCTAGTTCAGCAATAACACATTCAACTATACTCAAGAGGAATTTGAAAGAGCTGACCCCGTATGGAGGCAAAAACTTCTGGAAAAATACCCTACATAGCGGGTATAATGGGAAGCATCGCCATATGCACTTCAGGTAAATCCATCTTTTTGCCCAGTACCCCACAGACGATCCTGGATGCATTTTTGGGAAGGAGAGTGCCACGGTAGCATAAATAATCAATGGCTATATTATCCAATCTTACCAAGTCCACTGCATAATTATCTACCGACGGAAGAATACATGGTGAAAACCATGGAATTTTGGATTGCTCGATATGCCACTGTACCGGATTTGGCAGTCAAAATGACTAATAAGATTATCAGCATGCTACTTACAGTTATCAAAGTCTTCCAACATGCCAAATATACTTTTTTGAACTTCATCGACATTACACAGGGATCCGAAGCACTCGTTTTTTATCTTTCAACTATCCCGAGCCGATTAACTATTATGGCATACTATTCACGGATTATGTTTTTGCCAATTTGAAGAAGCATTTTTCACCGGCTTCTTTGAAATTGATTCAGAAATTTTTGTAAAAATGACTTCAAATCTTAATGCACGGCTGGTGGCTTATGAAACAAGTTTCTTTGCGGATCACCAACAAGCACTAGAGGATGGGGTGAAGTCAAGCCAGTGGAAAGAGTTCATGATATGTCACGCCAATCTACTTAATCAATGAGAGCAGGTAGCAATACAAACGTATTCACATCACCACAAAAAGTCTGTCGGGGATGACACAGTTCAGGAGGAGGGACGTGTGGAAGGGGAATCAAGCAAAAAGAGAAAAAGAAGAAAATCAAAGAATAAATTTGCTCAATGAGGAATGAAGATCATCAAGACAAAGAACAACTCTCTGCCCAAAGCCCTGCAGGGGCACGCATCAGGCAACAACGCCAAAGGCCCAGGTCCTGAGGAGTGGATTTAAATAAAAATAACAACCAGGACATTTCATGGGAGGTTGCACATAGCTTCCTCATCCACTACGAGCTTGCGATAAAGCGAAACAAGTCGAGGAGAGAGATAGAACACATAGGATGCTTCATCAGATAAGATAACCAATTGTCTGAAGGTCCTAGGTATCTCCTCGTCCACTAGATGCGTGCGGTGGCAGAAGGCAAAAAGGCTCAACGCAACACAATAAGGGAAAGCACGTAGAAGGGAAGGACGGACCAAACAAGCACCTAGAAGATCAGCAAGAGAGAAGAAACAACTAGAAAGGTATGGATATGAATCCACATTTGTTATGAAGCATTCAATATACTTGGCAAAAGATTCAATTTAAGAAGAACCATCAACCTATGAAGAGGCAAAGGGAAACCCTAATTGCGAAAAGGCCATGAAAGAAGAAATAGATGCATTGAAGGAGATGGACACTTGGGATTTGGCTCCAATCTCGTCGAATCAAAAGGTAATTGGTTGCAGATGGGTGTATAAAGTTAAAAGAAATTCAGATGGATCAATTTGTAGGTACAAGGCAAGATTAGTTGCCAAAGGATGCTCACAAACTCATGGTATAGACTATGAGGAAACATTCTCACCAGTTGCGAAGATGACTACAATCAGAACATTGATAAGTGTAGCTACTGCAAGGAATTGGAGACTCCTTCAACTTGATGTGAAAAATACATTCTTAAATGGTTGGATAAGTGAGAGGTATAAATGTCACAACCACCAGGTTTTGAAAACCCTAATCATCCATCTTATGTTTGCAGATTTAAGAAAGCATTGTAGGGATTGAAACAAGCTCCTAGAGCTTGGAATTACAGGTTGGTCACATACCTTCAAGATCAAGGGTTCATACCAAGCAACTCAAATCCTTCTCTATTCATCAAAAGGGATGATGATGAGGTTATCTATCTATGTTTATATGTAGATGATATTATTGTGACAGGTGATGATCTGAATGGCATTCAGAGGATCAAGAGACACATGCAAGAGGAGTTCAAAATCAATGACCTAGGTAAGCTCACATATTTCCTAGGTATGAAGGTGATATACACAAATGAAGAAATGTATTTGACTCAGAGAAGATACATTCAGGATCTACTTTTCAAGTTCAAAATGGAGAACACAAAACCTACAGGTACACTTTTGGAGATGAATCATAAACTTAGTGTTTATGAAGCCGAGAAATATGAAGACATTAAAGAGTATTAAATCTTTGTAGGTAGCTTGATATATGCTACTCATACAAGGGTAGACATCTCATATAGTGTGGGAGTGCTTAGTCAGTTCATGCACTCACCAAGAAGACCACACATGGATGCAACTAAGAGAGTACTTAAGTATCTCAAAGGCACAATCAAAAAAGGTATATTCTATCCTTACTCTTCAGATTTGAATATCAAAATCTATTCAAATGCAGATTGGGTAGGAGCTAAGGATGATAGAAGAAGTACTTCTGGTTACTTAGCATTTGCACGTTTGAAGCTAGTGTCATGGAGTTCCAAGAAGCAACCTACAATTGCTTTATCCTTGACTGAAGCAGAGTATAGAGGTTTGAACATAGCAACTCAAGAGGCAATATGGTTAAAAGCATTGTATATAGATTTGGGACTTGTAAGTTGCAAACCTCACATATTTGGAGATAATGTAAGTTCCATGCATCTAGTAGAAAACTCTATTTTCCATGCAAGAACCAAACACATAGAGGTGCATTACCACTTCATTGGGGAGAAGCTCATGGAAAATAAGATTGACATTTCTTTTGTTCCAACTGAAAAGCAAGTAGCAGATATGACGACGAAGGCACTTGATGGAATAAAGCTTTGTAGATTCAAAGCTATGGCAGGTATTCAACCTATGATAGAATGAAGACTCAAGCATACTTTAGCTTGAGGGGGAGCTGTTGGAACATCAAGCTTACACTATGCTTGAGGTGGATTTGATCTACATCAAAGGTTATTGTGTTGAAAGAATATCCGTTAGAGAGTTCTTTTATTTAAGCTCACTTATTGTACTTTTTAAAAAGATTTTTCATGGATCTTTTACCATTGTAAAAGCCTTGAGCTTTACACATGTAAAAGTATAAAGAGAGAGCCCAAATTCCACGAATTTGTGGTGGTTGCGTTGCATTCAATCAAGCAATCAATCACCTAAAAGTAGATCAAACTAGATCTTCACTTTTCCTAGATTGTAGGAAAGTGAATTGATTCCCTCCAACAACCATTCCCACCTTCATTTGAATTCAAAATCCACCTGTAAAAGTCATGGAGCACTTCTAGAGTTTTATATAAAGACTTGAAATCACTTGTACAATACATGGAAGCAATATACATACACTTGTGATCATCATTGTCTTGCTCCTTCAATTTTTTGCATCATCTTCTTCGCCAACAGTAATCTTGCAGAGGTTGTTGATTTCTCTACAGATCTCCAAATTTTATGAGAGATGGCTCATTGCAAAGATGTTACTGTCTAGCTTATGCTTGCATAGGATTTCGTTCAATAGATTGGGAGAAATCTCAGTTTTTCTATCTCAAGGTCAATCTCTATGTATTCCTGAAAGATAGGAAGTACCACCATTGAGTGTTTGATTCATTCCTATAGCATATTTTCTTATTCCTTATACTTTTGTGCATTCTATACACCCAACCCTATGTGTATCACTCCCATAAAAGGATTTTTTCTAATTGTAATCATGCTGGTCGCTATGAGCATTTGAAGTTCAATGTCTCTTCCAGAGATAGTAAGTTTTTTGAGCTAGTCGATGTGTGAACCTATCTGTTTTGTATCGAGTCTTTCTCCTTGATGCTCCAAAGTACACAGTTAATTTCTTTGCACTTATTGCATGCCTATAAGGTCAATTTGAGTCTCCATAAGCTCAAGGTCTGGTCTTGTGTCCGTTGGCTAGACCAAACTTTGTCGCTTCGAAACTCACTTTTCTACCTCCTACAAGCTTCTCCAAGTTCTTTCAGTTAGGACATTTCAATGAAAGAGGAATCAAAGCTATGGTGGAAAATCAATCTGTATCAGGGTTACCAAATGTGGAGAATCAACACATGGTTTATAAATGTGAAGCATGCCAAATGGGAAAGGCACATAGATTATCATTTCAGAAGAAAGGATTCAAGCATAATGGACTACTAGAGCTCATTCATACAGATGTATGGGAACCAACAAAAGAAGGATCAATCAATGGATCTAGGTATTATATTCTTTTCAGTGATGATGCTACAAGATGGATAACTCTTTATGTCTTAAAGGAAAGATCAAAAGTTTTTGGAGCTTTCAAACGTATTCATGCATATGCAGAAAGGGTTACATGTCAAAAGCTCAAGAGACTAACGTTTGATGGAGGGGGAGAATACTTCTCCCAAGAATTCAACGATTATCTTTGGAATGCAGGCATTAAGAGAGAAATAAGTTGCTAGTACACACCTCAACAAAATGGGTGACAGAAAAGAGAAATAGAACTTTGGTTGAGTTTGCTAGGGAAATGCTGAAGGAGAAAACTTTCCCAAATTATCTATGAGCTGAGGCTGTGAATATAGCTACATATCTTGTGAATAGATTACATGTACAACTCTAGATGGAATGACCCCTTGTGAAGCTTGGTGGGGTAAGAAACCAAGACTAGATCATTGCAAGGTGTTTGGATGGATTGCCTATGCTTATGTACCATCAGAACTCATATATAAGCTTGAACCAAAGGCTAAGAAATATGTGTTCATTGGGTATGATGAAAAGCAGATAAGAGATGTAACATTTGATGAATAGAAGAGCTGGTATGCATAACAAAATCACAACATTGAAGCATTTGAATAAAAGGTAAGAACAAGTGAGAGAGGTAAACGAAATATGCAGGTAAATGGAGATGAAGATTACAGCAAGTACATCCAGAGTTTGATCATCAAGAAGAAATCAAGATGCACCTAGGTTTGATGAAGAAGTGTATTCAGACACACATGAAGAATGTGAACCAAGAAGGTCAACCATATTACGGAGACAACCAAAAAGGTATTCCTATGATACTTCTTATATGACTCATAAAAAGTATGCTTACATGGTCAAAGAAGATGAAGAACCTCAGAGCTATCATGAAGCAAAAGGCATGAAGCAATGGGAAGAAGTAATGAAGGAAGAGTTCAATGCACTTGAGGAGAACAAGACTTGGGAACTTGTTCCAAAACCAAATGGTAAGAAAGTGATTGGAAATAAATGGGTTTCTAAAGTGAAGAAGCTTTCATATGGAAGAATAGCAAGATATAAAGCTAGATTGGTGGTCAAAGGCTATGCTTAAACTCACGATATAGCTTATGATGAGGCATTCAGTCTTGTGGCAAAGATGTCAACTATAAAGACAAGCATTGCCATTGTAGTATCAAAAGGATGGAACTTGAGTCAATTGGATATAAAGAATGCATTTTTGAATGGATATATATCTGATGAAGTATACATAGAGCAACCATAAGGCTTTGTGAATTTCAGGTATCCAAATTATGTTTGCAGATTGAGAAGAGCACCCTATGGGTTAAAGCAAGCTCCAAGAGCTTAGAACTATAGGCTTGTGAAGTATCTCAATGATCTTGGATATCAAAGATCAAAGGCATATGCAAGTCTACTTATCAAAAGAACAAATGAAGGTATGATCTATTGGAAGAGATGGATGGATACCTCTAGGAAGTGAGGTGGTATTGCCAATACCTACTTTGTACCTACCCTATTTCACTTTAGGGTTATGTAGTAGACCCTCTTAGCTTTCAAATGACACAAAATAAGTACCTATGTACTTTGGAGTTGATGCTTTAAACAATTAGATCAAAATAGATAACTTCACAAATAGCTAGTGATAAAAAAAACTTTCTATTTGGGTCTTGACACCTATTGGAACTTTTGCTCAGTGCTCACAGAACAGTAGCAATTGATCAAACTCCTTTTGAGGGTATCTAATTAGCTTAGATAGCTAACGATTACAAGTGGAGTTATCTAAAATGATGAAATATTTAATGAGAAATCAATTTAACAATCAAGAGCTTACCCCCGACTTTTTAGGGACTGAGCAGAGAATGACCAGAGAGCACTTCGATGTAGATTTCTCCAAATTGGATGAATCAAATGCCTTCAAATTTTGGTATCTTAAGATGGACTTTGAGATGGTTCCAACAAGCTATAGATAATCCAAAATGGATAAAAGCTCACTTAGATATGATCAAGCAAAGAACACTGTTCTGAGTAGTCATAGTAGAGATGTAAATAAAGTTGATCAATGAAATGTATGTATTATAAAACATTGTTGTACAAGATCATTGGCATAGAAATGATGCTCAATGATAGTGGGATGAGTAGGCTATGGAGTAGTCTACTCAACTCCTGCAAATGATCTATGGAAGAGCTCTCTAGGAGGCCACATACCCGCGACTCTTTACAAGGCATTTATATAAGTGTTTGATCCTAAGTTTGAATTTCAAATTCAAACTTGGCTACATTTGAAAAGTGATTCCTATGATTAAGGAATTATTCTCTCTTGAAAACTCATACCCAATGCCTTTGCCAACTCAACAAAATTTAGGCTAATAAGATTCTCAATGATTTAACCTTTTACAAATGGTAACTAATCAAAAATTACAAGCTATGGTTCATATGATCCATAAAAATCTTCTTCGTGGTCTAGCCAAATGTGAAGGCTTAGATTTGCACCAACAGCTACCCTCAAGCCAAACATCTTGTCTTGCACTTCTTCATGAGTCTTCTTGAATATCCTGCAATCCAATCATACTTTTAAACTTGAAAAGTTTAGTACCATCAAGTGCTTTGGTTAACAAATCTGCACATTGCATGTTTGTAGATACATATGCCAATTGAATCTCCTAGCTCAATAGCTTCTCTCTAACATAATGATAGTGTACTTCTATATGCTTTATTCTTGCATGGTAAATAGGATTGGCTGCAAGATGCAAAGAACTTGTATTGTCACCAAAGATCATTGGTGAATGAGTATGAAGTCCCAAATCTCTGCATAGTTTAGACTTCCAACTATGCTTTGATATCTTGCAATGTCTTCAAGTAAATCACCTTCAAAACCCTTAGACACAAGTCACCTGTTTATGGATCCATCTGAGTTCCTTTTGATTTTGTAAATCCATCTAGAACCAATTACCTTCATTGATGCCTTCTTGGGTACTAGCTCCCAAGTATCATTCTCTTGGAGTGCTTCTATTTCTTCATCCATAGCTTCCTTCCATTCTGCCTTAGTACTTGCTTCTTCATATGAAGAAGGTTCTTCAAGTGATGAGTCCATAGCAAGATATAGAATGCTTAGTAACTATTGAATATCATACCCATATTTGATTGGTTTCTTACTCTCCCTTTGTGATCTCCTTAGAGCTTGGTTGGATGATTCAGGTAAGTCTTCCAACCTCTTCATCTTGGCCTTGCCCTTTGATTTCCATGCTTTGAACTCTTCTAAGTTGATGGTGTCCTCATCATCTGATTTGATGTCTTCAATTGTGTTAGGCTCCTCCTTGGTGAGGCTTGGAAATTCTTCTTCCAATTCATATGACAACTTGACCTTCCTGCATTCACTTTCAAACCAAGAGTCATTCTCATCAAACACAACATCTCTACTGACCATAAATCCTTTGTTGGATGGATTATAAAACCTGTATCCTTTCTGATTTAAATCATACCCTATGAAGATGCACTTCTTTGCCTTAGGGTCTAGCTTACCTCTGATTTGAGATGGAACATGCACATAAGCAACACATCCAAAGATTCTACAATGATCAAGTGATGGCCTTCTACCATGCCATGCTTCATATGGGGTCATCCCATCAAGTGATTTGGATGACAACCTGTTAATAAGATAAGTGGAAGTAGAAACACTCTCTGCCCACAAATAATTAGGTAACCTTTTTTCATTAAGCATTGATCTAGCTGTTTCCATAATCAAATTGTTTCTCCTCTCTGCTACCCCATTTTGCTTAGGGGGTATACCTTGTAGTAATCTCCCTTTTGATACCTCTATCCTGAAAAAATGCATCAAATTCATTGGAGAAGTACTCACCTCCTCCATCTGACCTTAATCTCTTTAGACTTCTTCCTGTTTGATTTTCCACAAGTGCAAGATACTTCTTAAAGCAACTGAACACTTCATCTTTATGCTTCATAAAGTACAAGATAGTCCAATTACTGAAATCATCAATGAATGAAACATAGTACCTTGAGCCTAAAATTGAAGGGTCCTTGCTTGGTCGCCACACATCTGTGTGGACAAGTTCCAAATAATCCTCATGCATGTAGCCTTTCTTTGTAAAGGGTAACCTGTGTGATTTACCAAACTGACAAGCACCATATTTATAGATCATATGTTGCTTGGATACATTAGGTATCCTAAGCACACATTGATCTCGACATATCTACTTCAAGATTCTCTCACCAATGTGCCCTAATCTTTTATGCCAAATCTCAAGCTCTGACAATGTTTGATCCTTGTAATTATAAAGTGCAATGTTTCTAGTGTCCTCAAGTTCAAATGTAAATAATCTACCTGTTTTCTCTCCCTTGGAAATTCCCTTGAATCCATGTTAGGGGTCCTCCACAAAAGCTCCATATTTGTTGAACCTAACCTGCAAACCCTTCTCCACTATTTGTCCAACACTTATCAAATTCTTGGGGTCCTAATCTTAATGATTTCATAACTATATGAATGTTAGTTGAAGTTATGAGTTTTTTGGTGCACATTGTCCTAATTTTCTTAGAGTCAGATCTCATAGTACATTGTAAAGTTTTTCATGAGTAATAGCTCATTTTGAAGCTATCATCCTCAACTACAATCAACCAGAAGATCTTTGCAAAATGGGACGTGTGCTCAGAGAAATGAATCTAACAATGAAGGCATGCCAAATCGAAGAATGTAACTTTTAGATTTCAAACAGTGTAACTACTGAAGATATTTCAAGTTATTTTGAAATTATTACCTGGAAGTTTTACTTGCAATGTGTTAATTACTGTATGTACAAACTTCTATTAATCATTGAGCACAAGAATCTTTAATATTCAAGTTAAAATAGAGAAGAATTGAAGCCAGAAATAAAGGCACAGTTTCAAGAAGAGTAAATGTTCACATTTACTGAGAAAAGTGTTAAAGTTTTGAAGATTGAAGTATTGTTGAGCTAATAGTGATTGTAGAGGTGTTCTTATATCACATTAGCTTGGTTCTTGTGGTGTTTCATACACCAACACCATGGATAGTTTTTCAACAAAGGCAAAAGATTTGAAGGAGCAGTTGATTTCTACTAATGAAGTCTTGCCTAACAGTTCACTTGTGTAGACTATTCTAAATGGTCTTCCACATTCATATCGCAGTTTTGCTCCTACTCTTTGATTGATGATGAAAGGCAATCCAAATGCCTTAACATTTGAGGAGTTAATCTCTGTTCTCTTGCAAGAAGACCAGTCTAGGTAGAACATGTCCATTATGCGTGTTGCAGATCAAGCTTTCCTAGCTAGTCAAAAGGGCAAAGGTAAATGGAGCTCTTCTTCTAGTAAGCAAAAACATGCTAATTTTGCACAATCAAAGAAGGATGACACAGATGAGAAGAAAATAGAAAAGCAAAAATTGTTTTGCAAATACGGTAAAGGAAATGATCATGTTATAAAGAGTTGTCCAAAACTCTCCGCAAAAGAGATAAAGAAGAAAGAGAGTGGAATGGTTGTTGCAGAGGCCTCTAGACCCAAAAAAGAATTTGCTAATATTGTGCAGAATGAAGAATGGGCATTTACTACTGTTTGCAGCTATGACCCATCTTCACATGAACAATGTATGTCTGTAGTGGACTCAGATATTTGGTACTTTGATAGTGGGGCAACCAAGTATATTACCTCGTAGCATAGTTTCTTCACTTCACTTGAGCCTACCCTACAAAGAATACTATCAGATGCACCAACAATGCCTGTTATCCTATTATGGGAGTTGCTAAGATCATTTTGACTAATGCTGATGGTAGTTCTTTTACATTTTCAAATGCTTTTTTTGTGCTAGGGATCAAGAAAAATCTATTATCAGTTTCAACATCAGCCAAGATTGGCTTGGTCGTGAAATTTGCTAATGTCAGATGTATAGTTCATGATCTGTCAAATGGTGACATCATTATTGCTTCTAGAATTTTATGTTGTGGGCTAAATATGCTCATAGAATATGCAAAATCTCTGAATGATTCAACATGTGCAGTTCAAGATTCTTAGGCTATGTCAGATGCAAAGCTTTGGCATGCACGCTTTGGTCATCTGAATTTTACTAGTTTGCTATGCCTACAGAAATCTAAAATGGTATACTCTTTGCCTAACCTTGAGGCACCTGGTAAACATGTATATGAAGGCTGTATTTTGGGCAAATGTAGTGTTCCTCCTTCCGAAAAGATGGTTGAGTTTGAGCTACTAAAAAATTGCAGCTTGTTCACATTGATGTTTGTGGTCCTATGCAAACACCTTCTTTTGGGAACTATCTTTATGTCGTGACTTTCATCGATGATTTTTCCAAGCATGCACGGGTATATCCATTGAAAGAAAAGTCCGAAGTGTTTTTGTGCTTCAAACACTTTCTGGTTTTGGCTGAAAATCTCTCAGCATGTAAAATGGGCACCCTCCGTTTTGATCAAGGGGGGGATATATGTCTTCTAATTTTAATGCATTTATGGCTAAACATGGGATAAAACATCAGGGTACAGTGCCAAATACACCACAATAGAATGGAGTTGCTGAAAGGAAAAGTAGGTCACTCATGGAGATGGCGAGATGTATGGTCAAGAGTGAGGCTTTACCACATAGTTTTTGGCTTGAGGCTGTTATGTGTGCAACATATGTACTTAATGGGTGTCCCACTAAAGCACTACAGTCTACCACTCCATATGAGGCTTGGCATGATCGAAGCAATCTATTTCTCATATGCATGTTTTTGGTTGTGTGGCATATGGATTAGTGCGTGAACAATAACACAAGAAACTGGATGATAAAGGAGTGAAATGTATTTTTGTTGGGTACAATTCTAAAAGCAAAGGAGATTGCCTGTATCATCCACATACTAAACACATTTTGTTTAGCTGTGATGTTTTTGTGGAAGATGCTATTCAACCATTACTTTCATGTACTAAGGATACATCAGTTAGCTCCAAAGACATGTATGACACTTTGCTGCCTCTTTTTACATGTGGACAGTCTAGTGCTGGTCCTAATGAGGCAACTTCTTAGCCTTTATAGGTTTCATGTGATGATGCAAATCATTCCATTTCTGATGCAGATTTACATGATGCACTTGTTGATGAGAGAGCTGATATTGAGGAGGCAAAAACTATGCCAAAATGGCTAGTGAAGACGTTTCATGATAGCAAATCAGATGCATCTCTGTCATATCATACTTGTTCAGGCTCTCATGGTGCTTGTTTTGCATCCGATTGCTATGCTATGAATGCCTTTGTGATGAGAATGAGCGAGTTTTGTTTGATGAAGCACAAAATTCAAAAAATTGGATGGTTTCTATGCAATCAGAATATGATGCTATCATGAAAAATGGTACCTAGTCTTCATGTGACTTGCCTCCTGGAAAGAAGGCCATTGGCACTAAGTGGGTATACAAGCTAAAGCATAAGCTTGATGGGATAGTTGATAGGTATAAGGTTATACTTGTTGCAAAGGGTTATGCTTAGGAAAGAGGAATTGATTTTGATGAGACCTTTGCTCCTACATGCTGAATGACTATTGTTCATATCATCTATGCACTTGTAGCTCATCATGGTTGGAATGTAAATTAGTTGGAAATTAGAACTACATTTCTGAATGGCGACTGTTGATATATTTAGGTAGTGATGTGTGTGAACACTCTAGGACTGCCGACACACTTTTCTTTACGAGGTTTTGTTCCCATGGCTTGTATATACGCCTATTTCCCTAATGGGCTACTTATCTTTGTACATTCTCTAGTAATATTGTGTGTTGTGCTTCAAGCTTCTTCCTCTTCCTTGTGCTGTTTGTGTGCTTCCGTAGACGTCTAACTCCAACAATTGGTATCAGAGTAGGTCGTCGCTTCATCTAGGGCGTCGTCTACACCTCACCGTTGCAGTCTCAAATTTGCATGAAATTTGATGAGCATACTCAAGGTGTTCTAGAGATCGAAACAACTTTGTTCTATGGTGCCAAAATCACGATTTGGTCTCGTTTCGGCCTCCGAATGGACTATCGCAGCGCTTGTGTAGGCTATTTCATCTTTTTGAGCCAAAGGTATATACCTATTTCTGTTCGCCAGTATAAGCGTCTCGAAGTCTGCTACAGGCTTAGCAGAACTCGTTTGGGCAGTTCCGTTCAACTTTTTGAGATAGAATTAATTTTCTGCATAAAGGTATTTTAGTCACATGCCATGGCTGAAAGTAGTGATGTATTTTGTATGTTGGCTATTGAGGATAAGTTGGATGGTACCAACTACCCGTTGTGGGCTTATATGATGCGACATGTATTGGTTGCAAAAGGACTGTGGAACACTGTAGGTACTGAAGCTAATGAGGTTATACCAGATAGCTCACTTGTGCAAACCGTTCTGAATGGTCTTCCTAATTCATATCAGAGTTTTGCTTCTACTCTTCAGTTGATGATGAAAAGCAATCCAAATGCCTTGTCATTTGAGGAGTTAATTTCTGTTCTGTTGCAGGAAGATCAGTCTAGGCAAAACATGTCTATTATGCATGTTGCAGATCAAGCTTTCCTGGCTAGTCAGAAGGGCAAAGGAAAATGGAGCTCTTCTATTAGTAAGCAAAAATCTGCAAATGCTGCACATTCGAAGAAGGAAGATAAAGATGAGAAGAAATGAGAAAAGCAAAAATTGTTTTGCAAGTACTGTAAAGGGAATGATCATATCATAAAGAACTATCCAAAACTGGCTGCAAAAGAGGCAAAGAAAAAGGAGGCTGGAATAGTTGTTGTAGAGGCCTCTACACCGAAAATAGAGTCTGCTAATCTTGTGCAGGATGAAGAATGGGTGTTTACTACTGTTTGTAGTTTTGACCCATCTTCTCATGAGTAGTGCATATCGTGGAATACTGTTACATGTGCCAACAACTCCTCTTATCCTATCATGAGAGTTGGTAAGATCATTTTGACTATTGCTGATGGTAGTTCTTTCAGTTTGTCAGATGCTTTGTCTGTGCCAGAGATCAAGAAGAATTTGTTACCAGTTTCTGCATTAGCCAAGATTGGCTTGGTTGTGAAATTTGTTGATGATAGATGGAGAGTTCAAGATCTGTCAAATGGCAATGTTATTACTGCTTCTGGCATTTTATGTCGTGGGCTGTATAAGCTCATAGACTATGAAAGATTTGTGAATGATTCGGCATGTGTAGTACATGATTCTCAGGCTATGTCAAATGCAAAGCTTTGGCATACACGCTTTGGTCATCTGAATTTTGCTAGTTTGCTACGCCTGCAGAAATGTGATATGGTGTCTTCTTTGCCCAAGCTTGAGACACCTCGAAAACATGTATGTGAAGGCTGTATTTTGGGCAAAATGCAGTGTTCCTCCTTTCCAAAAGATGGTTCAGTTAAGGCTACGCAAAAATTGGAGCTTGTACATAGTGATGTCTGTGGTCCTATGAGAACACCTTCTTTTGGAAATTACCTTTACTTCATGACTTTCATTGATGATTTTTCCAGGCATGCATGGGTATATCCACTCAAAGCAAAGTCCGAAGTGTTTATGTGCTTCAAACAGTTTTTGGTTTTGGCTAAAAAATTGTCAGCATGTAAAATGGGCACCCTCCGTTCTGATCGAGGGGGGGAATATATGTCTTCTGATTTTAAGGCATTTCTAGTTGAACATGGGATAAAACGCCAGTGTATAGTGCCATATACACCTCAACAGAATGGAGTTGCTGAATGAAAGAACAGGTCACTCATGGAGATGGCGAGGTGTATGGTCAAGAGTCAGGCTTTACCACGTAGTTTCTGGCTTGAGTCTGTCATGTGCGCCGCATATGTACTTAACAAGTGTCCCACTAAAGCGCTGCAGTTTATCACTCCATATGAGGCTTGGCATGATCACAAGCCATCTGTTACTCATCTCTGTGTTTTTGGTTGTTTGGCATATGCATTAGTGCCTGAACAACATCGTAGAAAATTGGATGATAAAGCAATAACATATATTTTTGTTGGGTACAGTTCTGAAAGTAAAGGCTATCATTTGTATCATCCTTAGACTAAACGCATTTTGGTTAGCCGTGATGTTTTTCTGGAAGATGCTATTCAGCCATTGCTTTCATGTACGAAGGAGACATCTGTTAGCTCCAAAGGCATGTATGATACTTTGCTGCCTCTTTTTATAGGTGGACAATCTAGTGCTGGTCCTAATGAGGCAACTTCTCAGCCTTTGCAGGTTTCATGTGATGATGCAGATCATTCCATTTCTGATGCAGATTTACATGATGCACTTGTGGATGAGAGAGTTGATATTGAGCAGGAAAAAAACTATGCCAAAATGGCTGGTGCAAACTTTGCATGACAGTGAATTAGATGCACCTCTGTCATATCGTACTCGTTTAGGCTCTCATAGTGCCTCTTTTGCATCAGATTGCTATGCTATGGCTGCATCTAGTCTCTGTGATGAGAATGATCCTGTTTTGTTTGATGAAGCACAAAATTTAGAAAATTGGATGGCTGCTATGCAATCTGAATATGATGCTATAATGAAGAATGGTACTTGATCTTTATGTGACTTGCCTCCTGGAAAGAAGGCCATTGGGACTAAGTGGCTATACAAGCTGAAGCGTAAACCTGATGGTACAGCTGACAAGTATAAGGCTAGGCTTGTTGCAAAGGGTTATGCGCAAGAAAGATGCATTGATTTTGATGAGACCTTTGCACCTACTTGCCAAATGACTACTGTTCATAGCATCTGTGCACTTGTAGCTCATCATGGTTGGAATGTACATTAGTTGGACATTAAAATAGTGTTTTTGAATGGTGACTTGCATGAAGAAGTGTATGTTTTTCAGCCCCGTGGCTTTGTGGAGAAAGGGCATGAAAACCAAGTGTGCAGGTTATAGAAGGCATTATTTGGTTTAAAGCAAGCACCACGTGCTTGGTATGAGAAGATACATGCCTATCTGATTGCACATGGTTTTGAGAATAGTCCAACTGAAAGCACCTTATATGTTAAGCGTGATAGTGATGTACTTCTGATCATTGTGGTTTATGTTGATGACATGCTACTCACTGTTCCTCATGACATGCATATTGTTGATTTTAAGGCTGATTTGCATGCCTGATTTTAGATATCTGATTTGGGGCATTTGCATCACTATTTTGGCATTCAGTTAATGCACATTGATGGTGGAATGGCTTTGTGTCAAATGAAATACATTGACATATTATTGCAACGTTTTGGCCTTGAAGACTGTAAACCTATTGCAACTCCTATGGAGACACATTTACGATTGACTCTTCATGATGTTGGAGATGCATTTGATGCTGTTCTCTATCAGCAGACTGTTGGATGCCTGATTTACTTATGCATTACTCAGCCAGATATTCAGTTTGTTGTCTCACAAATGAGCAGGTTTATGCATTGCCCAGGATTCAAGCATTGGCAGGCGGTTAAACGCATCTTTTGCTACTTGAGTGGTACTTGGCTACTTGGGTTGTTTTATCCCAAGGGGGGATCACTACTGCTAGATTTGCATGTTTTTTCTGACTCTGATTGGGCTGGTTGCTATGACACTCATGTGACCACTAGTGGCTTTTGCTTCATGCTTGGTGGCTCATGTATATCTTGGTTGAGCAAGAAGCAGCCTACTATTGCCATTTCTAGTTGTGAGGCTGAGTATAGGGTATCTTTCACAATGACTGTTGAGTGTGTGTGGCTCAGATGCCTTATGGCTGATTTGGGTGTTGGTCAGTCTTCTGCCACCACCATCTTCACGGACAATCAGAGCGCCTTGGTAGTTGCAAGGAACCTTGTGTTCCATGCTCGCACTAAGCACATTGAGGTGCATTATCATTATGTCAAGGAGAGGTTCTCTATCGGGGAGATCAGCTTGGCATATGTGCCCACACAGGAGAACATTGCAGACCTTTTCACGAAGGCTCTGCCTAGGGAGAATTTTGAAGCTTTCCGCAAAGCTTTGGGCTTACTTCCTTTTGTGGAGTGATTTCCACATAGCTTGGCACTTGCTTATACATGAGTGCCAGCTACTTGTTCACCGCATCACTCCCAGGGGGGATTTGTTGATATATTTAGGTAGTGATGTGTGTGAACAATCTAGGACCACTGGGGCACTTTTTTCCTCTTTAGGAGGTTTTTTCCACCAGCTTGTATATACGCCTATTGCCCTGATGGGTTACTTATCTTTGTACATTCTCTAGTAATACATTCAGTATTGTGTGTTGTGCTCCAAGCTTCTTCGTCTTCTTTGTGATGTTCGTGTGCTTTCGCAGAAATCTAACTCCAACAGCGACTTGCATGAAGAAGTGTATGTTTTTCAACCTCGTGGCTTTTTGCAAAAAGGGCATGAGAACCAAGTGTGTAGGTTGAAATAGCCATTATATGGTTTGAAGCAAGCACCATGTGCTTGGTATGAAAAAATGCATGCCTATCTGATTGCACATGGTTTTGAGAATAGTCCAACTGAGAGCACCTTATATGTTAAGCATTCAAATGATGTGCTTCTAATTATTTTTTTCTATGTTGATGACATGATTTGCATGCCTCATTGAGATGTTAGATTTGGGGCATTTGCATCATTATTTGGGCATTCAATTTATGCAAGTTGATGGTAGAATAGCTTTGTGTCAAACAAAATATATTGACACATTAGTGCTGCATTTTGGCCTTGATGACCATAAAAACCTATTGCCACTCCTATGGAGACAAGTTTACGATTGAATCTTCATGATGCTAGAGATGCATTTGATGTTGTTCTCTATCAGCAGGCTATCAGATGCTTGATTTACTTATCTGCTACTCGACCAAATATTTAGTTTACTGTCTCACAGATGAGTAGGTTTATGCATTGCCGAGGTTTCAAGCATTGGTAGGTGGTTAAGTGCATCTTCCACTACTTGAGTGGTACCTAGCTACTTGGATTGTTTTATCCCAAGGGGGATCACTTTTGTCAGATTTACATGCTTTTTTTGACTCTGATTGGGCTGGTTGCTATGACACTTGTGTGTCCACTAGTGGCTTTTGCTTCATGCTTGGTAGCTCATGTATATCTTGGTTGAGCAAGAAGTAGCCTACTATGGACACTTCTAGCTGTGAGGCTGAGTATAGGGTAGCTTTCACAACAATTGTTGAGTGTGTGTTGCTCAAATGCCTAATTTGGGTTATTTGGTCAGTCTTATGCCACCACCATCTTCACTCACAGTCAAAGCGCATTGGTAATTTCAAGGAACCCAGTGTTCTACAAGATTATGACCACCACGTGCTAGAGAGATGACTCTCCTCCCAACCAAATGCCTCTATATATAGCTCTCTCTAGGGGACTGCCTGCTTGGGCAGGTGGATACTAACCATCCATGTGTCAGCCATGTAATTGCATGTGCGCCAAGTGTTCTAGTTAACCAGAGTTAACTCAAGTGGATGCTTCTAGAAGCTTCTAGAGATCTTTGGGCAAAACACTCTCCCCATGTATCCCACGGGGGTTGAACCCAAGACCTCCTCCTTCACATCCTTGAGTCTTAACCACTAGGTTAAGTGGATCACTTGGTTACAAGAGTAAATGACCTTCTAGTAAGTATAGACTCGACATATTTGTTCATATACACGGGCGACCAAACAGTGTCTGATTTCAGATCGGTCTGAACTGATGGGGCCCTTAGATCATAGACTTACTTTATTACATTCTTCCCCCCTTGGAGTATTTTCGTCCTCGAAAATAGAGCTATATAAATACTGTAGACAACCCCCAAGCCTCATGTTCTAAAACTGGAAGAACATGGTCATGTTCTAGAACTGGAAGAACATGTCTCATCTCTGTGGTGGCATCCCTATCCAAATGATTCAAAAACATTGTCTCCCTTTGCACTTTGATAAACTAGTCAAAGTACAAAGTAGTGAATGAATAATAAGGGTGGATCTAAAAAGATTATTGGCCAATTCACAGTTTCTCGATGTGTGATCTAGGCACAAATATGTGAATTGAGTGGATTCAAATTACTAGTCCATTTCTGGGCATGACTAGTGCATGGACTTAGTATCGAAGATGTGATTATAATACCTTGCAAGACTTTGAGAACTCTTGATTCACTTGAATTTGTTTTGGAGAACTTGAAGTTTGGTTGTCCCAAACATCTAACTTGGATGTTTGTACAATGGTTAACTCCTTTCCAACAGTTACTTGATTTTTTCACCTGATTAGAGGACTACTTTGTCCTAATGAGTTTAAAAATTCTATGTAAGTTGTAGGAGAAAGTTTACCATTTTCTTTGAGTCAACCGTACTATAACTTGACCAATTCAAATTCAAAATGAAGAATTGTCCAACTTTGGACACTTTTCTCAGAGACAAGCTAAAAGTTCTTGGGAATTCTCAATCTATTGAGCAATTCCTAACTTCTCTATTCTAGAGTATATTGAACTCTAGGAAATCATTTATGCTATAACTTTGAAGCAAACTCAAATAAATAAGTCCACTTAGACTTATTATCTTTTGAAGATTGAAAAGGTTCTTATACATAGCATCTATCTAGGATGTTCAATTTAGTTATATAGTTCTAACCGGATAACCCTCGTCTTTTGGAAAAGGAATCAGATACCATATCTGAGCCAATTCCAAAATGATACTATGGATAAATGAAGCCTTCTGAGAATGGCCACTCAGGTTCCATACCTGTCTTTAACAGCCGGCAGCTACATGCTATGCAGAAGTTTTGAATTGCTCTTCATCTCTCTAGGTCGACAGTTCGAAGCCTGCTGCTCACATCGTTAGCATTCGTGGATAGCATAGTTGGTTATAGACACTAATTTTGTGGGTTCAATATCTGAATCCTACAACCTTATTGTGGTGGTAGAAGTGCTATAGCGAAACTATGGAGACATCTGGTTCGATCGTTGCCAGCTGCACCATTGGGGAGAATGTTTTCCCTATGATTTTGAAGCTCATGCAGCGTAAGAGCTGCACTCTATATAAAGATTGTAGAGAGGATATTGATTCTAATAATTATAAGTCAATATCCTACGCTGCTAGTAACCGCCATCTGAATGTACTTTTAATATATGCCTTCTGCTTGGGAAGCAGCGAGCGAAATTAAATATATGAAATAGAACTTCAGTCTCCTAGTCACTGGAATATCTCACACCTTCTTCATTGCATTGGATGCCCCTCTATTTTTTGTTTTGATGTTTCTCAGCTCCACGACAGATTTATTAATTACTATCTGAGATGTCTACATTTATCACATTGCAGACATTGAACATAATACATCGAAATCTCTCCAAGAGCTATATACACCAACGTGCAGAGATGATGGATAGAGCAAAACTCTCTTGTTGGAAGGTTGAGGGTTTGATTCCTTCATCCCTCTTCATAGTAGCAAATATAACTTTGCCTCTTGCTTTCAGAGAAGCTTCCGCAATGCCGCAAAAGGTCACGACTCACTGCTCTTAGATATCCGCCAATGGGGTTATCATGATGAACTTATAATGCATTCACTCACGTGGACCTAATAAGCTTCCTCTTTGAAAAAGCAATAAGCACTCACAAGGGAAGCATGATACATTCTAAAGGTTTCCATGAGAACTCCATGAGAGCTTAAGGAAGATGATGAGCCACCAAGGTCACCATGAAAGCTTGGTTTGATACCAATGCAAGATTACGACCACCACATGCTAGAGAGATGACTCTCCTCCCAACCAAATGCCTCTATATATAGCTCTCTCCAGGAGACTTCCTGCTTGGGTAGGTGGATACTAACCATCCATGTGTGAGCCATGTAACTGCATGTGCGGTAAGTGTTCTAGTTTACCAGAGTTAACTCAAGTGGATCCTTGTAGAAGGTTCTACAATTCTTTGGGCAAAACACTCTCCGAATGTATCGCATGGGGGTTGAACCCAAGACCTCCTCCTTCAGATCCTTGAGTCTTAAACACTAGGCTAAGTGGATCACTTGGTTACAAGAGTAAATGACCTTCTAGTAAGTCTAGACTCGAGATATTTGTTCATACACATGGGTGACCAAACGGTGTTCGATTTCAGATCTATCTAAACTGGGTGGACCCTTAGATCATAGGCTTACTTTATTACATGTTCCATGCTCTCACTAAGCACATTGAGGTGCACTATCATTATGTCAAGGAGAGATTCTCTAGGGAGAGGTTTGAAGC
This sequence comes from Ceratopteris richardii, assembly GCA_020310875.1. NCBI lineage: Eukaryota > Viridiplantae > Streptophyta > Polypodiopsida > Polypodiales > Pteridaceae > Ceratopteris > Ceratopteris richardii. Next base: position 175,058,358 of record CM035419.1, read on the forward strand.
TTTCCGCATAGCTTTGGGCTTACTTCCTTTTGTGGATTGAATCCATATAGCTTGGCACTACCTTATACATGAGTGCCAACTCCATGTTTAACACATCATTCCTAGGGGGGATTTATTGATATATTTAGGTAGTGATGTGTGTGAATACACTAGGACCGTCAGGGCACTTTTTTCCCTCTTTAGGATGTTTTTTCCCTCGGCTCGTATATATGCCTATAACCCTAACAGATAACTAATCTTTGTACATTCTCTTGGTAATACATTCAATATTGTGCGTTGTACTCCAAGCTTCTTCTTCTTCCTTATGCTATTTGTATGTTTTTGCAGACCTCAAACTCCAACATGAAGATCCCCTTTTTGGTTGATTAATCTGCCATGTGTGGTGATCCTTCAAGTCACAAGTAGAGTATACATTCTTTTTTGCATATTTCTAGTTAATTAGGTTGATTTTTCTTTTAAAATTGTTGATTTTTTTTCAATCATGTGTAGATAAGCTTATTTTTGGGCTCTTCTACAAATATCAATGGTGTCTTAGTTCACCATCTTCATCAAACAAACTAGGAAAAGAAAGGTGAGGTTGTGTCCGAGGAAGTAGCAGCACATGTATTGAAGGCAAGGAGCTCAACATAGCCCAATGATCTCATGTCTCCCTCCTTTCGACATCTCTATATGTAGAGCAGCGCTATATTCACCTATAAAAATGCAGGAGATTGTGCACATCTAGGGAGGCTAGTGGGGTAACCAGATTGGTGCCATGTTTTGGGAAATTGTGTGCACGGAACATGGCATTGACCTAATGGGTACATACAATGGAGACTATGACATTTAGCTATAATGTGCACTACAATGAAGCAAGCTATAGCCGGTACGTGTCACGGGCTGTCTTGCTAGACTTGGAGCTGCGTAGCATGGTAAGTGTCCTTATGGTCAAATCTTTCGACCAATCAACTTCATCTTCGGATAGCCAAGTGTTGGAAATAATTGGGCTAAGGGTCACTACATCGAAGGTGTCGAGATTAATGATTCAATCCGCAATGTTGTATGCAAAGAAGCTGAGAATTGTGACTATCTCCAAGGTTTTCAAGTTTGTCATTTTTTTGGTCATGGTGCCAGATCTAGCATGGGAACTCTTCTAATCTCCAAAATCAGAAAAGAATATCCAGATATGATGATGCTAACAATTTTAGTGTTCTCATCTCCTAAAGTGTTGGACACTTGTAGAGCCTTACAATGCCACATTGTCTAGTCCACCAGCTTGTGGAGGATGTTGACAAGTGTATAGTGTTGGACAATGAAGCATTGTATGACGTTTTCTTCTGCACATTGAAGTTGGTGACTTCTACATTTAATGACCTGAATCATCTCATATCAACAACAATGAGTGGTGCAACTTGCTGGCTTAGGTGTTTAGGATAGTTAAACTCTGACTTATGAAAAATTTCTATAAACCTAATTCAATTCCCTTGCTTTCACTTCTTCATGGTTGTTTTTGCCCCCTTAACTTCTCGTGGCTCGTAGCAATATCATGCGCTCATTGTTCCAAAACTTACTCAGCAAATGTGGGATGCTAAGAACATGATGTGTGCAGCTGATCCCCATCATGGGTGGGTTTGATAGCATCTGCCATGTTCAGAGGGAAAATGAGTACCAAGCAAATCGATGAGCAGATGATAAATGTGTTGAACAAGAACTCTTCTTATTTTGATTGGGTCCCGAACAATGTGAATTCTAGTGTTTGTGACATCCCTCTAATTAGCTTGAAGATGGCATGCACTTTGATTGGGAATTCTACATCTATCTAAAAGATGTTCAGGAGAGTGTGAGAGTAGAAGAAACTCTACAAGAGTTACTACAAAAGTGCTGGAGTAGATGAATCTCTTGCTATGGAGATGGTCCATGAGGAGAAAGTGAGAATCTTGTGTAATGTCCTAGCTCATCTCACAACATTATCAAACATTGCAGATGAATAAGGATGGAAAGCAGTTCATTGTGCTGAATGAATTGGTCACCTTTTCATAATGGAGATTCCCCTTCAAGCTGGGCTTTACGTTGTAAGCAAAGGCCATAAAAAAAATAGCAGTCGTTCGTTATTTAGTACAAACATCAATGAGAGAAGACACACACAATTGGATGTACTCCATTGCATCATGATGAAGTAGGGGACATTTCAATCAGGTTGGACTGTTGCTCATCAGTTTGGGAATAGATGTGAATGATAAAGACAATGAAGGGTTTATCCTCTTACTGAGAAGAATTGTGCGATTCTTAGAGGCTAGATTTATGATAACTTAGTGGATTGTTCGTGCAAAAGCATTTGATCGAGTTGGTATGGCATCCATGGGCATTGATGATAACACTAATATCCTTTTAGTGTAAGAAAGGGCTCCTTCACTATCCATATCCCCTAATTCTGCTCCCTCTCATCATGGAATAGTGATGTGAAGCAACACTTTTGGAGAATGATGGTTTTTATCAAGGGGTTTATAGGAAGAGAAGCAAACAATGATATGATAAGGATGAGAATAATGATAGTGTCTATGTGGGTGATGATCAATTCTCCTCTTTGTTTGAAGCTTTTTGTTTCAAGAGTAAGAAGAAAACGCCATCTGATGGTAAGACGAACATGACCATTATGCTTTGATTGAGCTCATCCACTTTCGATACCTTGCCACCGAAGATCATATAAGAAAAAGCTATAGAGAATGTGCTCTAAAGTTTCACCCCCACAAGCAGGCCACCATCTTGCTTCAAGAGGAAACTCACAAGGGAAAAGCTGCCAAGAAGGATCAAGTCAACCAACCCTTCAAGGGGACCACACGCCAAATGGTATGACAATCAATTAGTCCCTTCTTTCGGGGATGATGATACTCCTATTGATGAAGAGGCTGAAAGTCGGGAACATATGAGATGGATGGAAAGGCAGGATGCAAAGCTCTCAGAGAAATCAAGAAGAAAGTGCTAGGAAAAGAGAGTCTTCTTCCTAGTATTCATCTAAGACCTCATCAAACGTAAGCTCTAACACTACAGAATTAGAGGTCACCTCCAACTCAATCCACACATATGTTAACAGAAGCTCTTCACAAGTTCCTCCCAAGTTCCCCCTTTTTTTGTAGGATAAGCTTCTTGCATTGAACCCTACTGAAGCAGAGTTTGATAAAGTTAAGAATAAATTTTTCACCAGACTCTCTTTGCTTGCTAAACATACAACAATAATAAGAATTAGCAGAAACCTCCATTGTGGCATCTCACCAAAGGTGTAATACCATGCTTTTTGTTAGTAGAAATTGGCATTGGAAGAATTGCAAGGTGATGCCAATGTTCCTTATGCCTCGTATGGCACATCAAAGCAAGTGATTTCTAGTCTTGTGCTTCATGAATTCGGTCAGCCCAAGACACACATGGATAGGCCAATGTCCAATGTAGGTGTATGCATGGCTCTAGAGAAGTTTTGTGATAAAGGTTTTGTGTACTCTGATGTGGATGAAGATTGCCAACAACATATGGTGCTTTGTTGAGTCATCATGGGGATCGTGGAGCAAGTCCCTTGTGGACCAACCGGATTTCACACTTCTAACGAGAAGTATGATTCTGGTGTAGATAATATTGAGAATCCAAAGCATTATGTTTTCTAGAGCATTCATATGAACACACGCATTCTAGTGGATTATGTCATTAGCTTCAAGCTGGTAGCTCCATGGCAAGGCTTTGTTGCTAAGTCAAAAGAGAATTTGGCGCTTGATTGTTGATTCTCAAAGTGGTGATTTATGGGGTGAGTAGTAATGGTAAGGTTCACAGATACAGTGAGGGTGTTCTTAGAACTTCCTTTTTTTTTCTAATGGGGACATCAAAGTTGAAATCGTGTCCATGAACAAAATTTTTATTGATAAGGAACAAGTTTACAGAGCTTCTGAGGACTCAAGTAAGGTAGTTGATGTATCAAACGTCACTCAGAGGGTTGAATGGTTGGAGAATGGGCATGTTGTCACTCAAGCACAATGGCAAGTACGATGTGAGGAGATCCACCTCATAAATGTCAATCCATGAAGACGTGAGGACCAATATGATGACTATGAGCAAGTGATGGCACAAGTGCATGAGTGAGAAGCACACAAGCATGCACACACATACACACACATGCACACAAGGCAAGGACAAAGAGAGGAACAATGGAGCACTTTCTATTACTCAAGAAATCTCTTACAATAGCTCAAAGCTCTAACAAGATAACCTAAAAAATGAGCTCTCTAGCTCTTTTTATAGTTTTTGACTTGGTTTTGGCCCTGTCCAGTTTTAGTGTTTGACCTAGTTAAAAATTAGGTTCCAGGGCTTATCTGAGGGTTCAAACGGAGTCTTAAAATTATGAAAATTGGTACACATGTATTTCTACTACTCCTCAAGCTTGAGGACTCCTCGGCTTATAGAAAATGGAGTTAGAATTATAAAAAGTGGTATTTAAAAGGTTGGTGTAGTGATTAAAATCACTATTGGTTGGAAGTAATTTATGAGGAAAATGATTAGGCCTTATAGCCAAGTTGTGCTTGATTACTCTCTTATGCTTGACTACTCTCCTCATTGCTTGTAGGTCAACACTCCCCCTCTCTAGCGTCTGTCGCCCCTAGGGGAGGGTGATCAATATAGTATTGGATGATGTCAGTGGCTGGTTCATGTTCGCGTATTCATAATCCCATTGCCAGATCAAACTCTAGTGCATCCCAATCAATGGTGCTCAGGATATTGGGTTGAGGTGTTGTGTAGAACTCTCATTACATGGCTTGCTCCCATGCAAATAACTAAAGCAGGTGTGTTGGCTATAGTGTGAACACCTCCGAGTGATATTCCCAGAATCATGTTGTGAACATATCTTTGAAGGTCTATTTATAACAAGCGGGGAGGTATTTTATATGTGTGTGCCAAGCATAGGTGACTCTAATGCTTGGGGTAGTGCTCATGTCATACACTAATTCATAGTTTTCGTTGGTGAAGCCTGGTAGAGCTACTTGTGGTGCTTCTGTATTTTGGAAAGTTTTGAGACGATCTGTATCATATCCAAAATTTTGAGCATCATTTGTGCTGTGACATTTGGCATTGGGTTCACGCGAGGGATCTAGTCGCGGATGGTGGCCATCATGTAAGCAATGGAGGGTGGTCCCTTCGATGGCACAATGTACGAATAATTAAGCCATTCCTTACACTGGGCATTATTTTGCACTTTAATATCAAACGCTTTTCATGATATGTGTCATGGAACTGGACCATAACATGGATTGTAGATAAGAAATAGAGGTTCATGGTTCCACGTACGCAACATTTCTAGGTAAGTTTCTAAGAGCTTTTGCCACTAGTGGTAGGTCCTTGGGTTAAAATTGGGTTGCGAAGGTGGGAATCTTCCTCGTGACTCTCTGTATTTCCGCATTATAATCTGCAAGAATGATAAAGTCAGGCTGGTACTGAAGTTCTAATGATGTAAAGAGGCACTTGGATGCCAAGTTTTGGAAATGGCTAGATTGCAACACTATTTCTTCTATGATTCGCATTGCTTGATTTTGCACCACTGTGCGATCTTCATGAGTATGCTCAATTTCTTCCACTTGTTTTAACCAGGGGGGTCATGGTGCTTCGAATGTATCCTGACCCTCTTCTATTATCCATCCATCCAAAATCGGTTGAATGTTGTAGTCATCTTCAAACATTTGTTCTACTAGAATTGAGATGGTTTCTTCGTCTGTGGGGACCTCCGATGGGGATGGCGGCCTTTTGTATTATAGGAGTCATGTTTGTAATTCTTTGACTTGTTGTTTGAGTTCTTGTAGTGCTTCTAAGTCAGTAATGGTTGAAGACGTTGATATGGTGGTTAAGGGGACAGCTAGAGTATCTAACATTCGTTGCTATCGCAATTGGTCCAATTCTTCTGATAATTTTCATCAGGTTAGCATAGTCTTCGAATATGATTTTCTGATAATTCTTCTGATAATTTTCATGGGCTTCGAGCAGGTTAGCATAGTCTTCGAATATGATTTTAATGTTCTCTAGGGGCACAACTTGAAATTTTGAGGGACTGATGGGTGACCTTGGTGTACTCTCTATGGCTGCTGCTAGATTTTCTTGATTTTGTATCGATAGTGATCGGTTTTCTTCCTGAGCTATGGTGAGGTGGCTTTGTAGTAGTGCCATGTTACACTGTAGTTTAGAATTACGTTCCATCTACGTTCATAGAAGAATTTCAACTTTCTGCATGGCTTCGGAATCTACGTTCTGCAACTTTGCTTCCAAGGTGTTGTGGGATTCCTGTAACCTATGAAATTGCATTTGTAGACTCTCATGGTCTTCCTCCATTGTAGCGATGCATTGTTGTAATTCTACAGAGTGTGCTTGTAATCTTTTGTTATGTTCCTCTAGCTGAATGTACTCTTTCCTTAGTTGTGATATACAGTGAAGCATAGAATCAAATGCCTTATTTACAAATGGATATGCAGTTTGTACGTTGGTTGATGCAAGGGAGAGGTAATGGGGAATAGGGAGTGTATGTGCCTACTTCATATGTGCATGCAGGTGAAGCTAGTGTGGGGGAATGGGGGATGGTGGAAGTGTGGGGGGTGGGGGGGAGAGCCATGGGTGGCGAAATGTCCATGCTATCAGACATGGAGACGAGAGTGATGTCTACCATATACATCGGAATGATAGGTGGTGTGTGTGTGTGATCATGGTGAATAAGTGTGAAGTGGGTGCTGAGAATGAAAATGGTGGAAATGGTCAAGACATGGGCTGGAACATGCTCGAGAAAGCAGCTTGGATGGGTTGAAGGATTGGTGGGATAGAAGTGGGAATGTAAGAGCTTGGAGGTGGGAATTTCATGGATGAAGCTTTGGAAATAAGGAAACCTAGAAATGTGGATCTAATGTCTGGGTGGCCTATGACTGAGGTCATGGAGGCTGGATGTCCTAAGGCAAGCTCCATGAGGGATTCCGTTGTAATGGTGATGATATGATATAAAGGGTTGTCAAAGGAGGAAAACAAGGGTGAACTAGAAGTGGGACTACAGAAGATGAAGGTTTGCTCTGTGGGGTTAGTAGTCAGGATGATATTTACAAATTCTGTTCGAGGAGGTGATGGTGGGGTTGTTGGAGGTAGTGGCTCTGTTGATTCTTCATGGATGACTGTGGGTTCATGTCCAAGAGTTCTAGTTGCTTGGAATGTTGTCGCTATTGGTTCGATTGTAGTGGTTGGTGATGGGAATCTGAATGTTTTTACGTGACCTTGGTCTTTTTGGAATCTTCATGGATCATATTGAACAGGAGGCCTCTACAATGAAGATCAGACGGCTTCCACTATGCCATAGGTTTTTGCTAGCAATAGAAGAGTTTCACTGTATTCAGAGTCTGCACTAGCCTCTTCCAAGAGCTGGTCCATGAGCATTCTGCTATTTTGTTCAGAGAGTAATTGTTGTGCCCACACCATTTCCATGATCTCGTATAATCTACTGAGTTCTACAGTATAAGCTGGGGCTTTGGTAGTTTCTTCTTCTTCTCCTTCTTCTTCTTCCTCTTCTTCACCCTCTTGTCGTTCTAGTTGTTGAGATAGGGCCCTTTGTCGATCATCTTCCCAATGTAAATGGCAACCTATTGATTTACCCCTTCTTTGGGAGGATGTGCCAGGTCCTTCTGTATCTGAAAAGAATTCTACATCCAATAGTTGTGCGTTTTGCAAAAAGGATTCAAAGTCAAAGGTGCTCATCCCTTCAACGTCTCCGATGGTAGCAAAATCAAATTCCGGTGGGACAAGAGGAGCAGATGGGGTAGCTTGTGGCATGCCTTCAAATCCAGATATGTGAATTCAAATCATAAAAGGAGGCACTGTGGCATCCCCTTGTGGTGAGACCTATGGGGTCATAAAAACTTCTTGTGTTTGGACACATGGAATAGTGCCCCTCATTTGTTTTGGCTTGATGTGTGGAAGCTTTGTGTCCTTTAAATGATTGTAGTTGTGACTAGGTCAATGCATGCTTGATGGGTCCATTGTATGATAAGCATCTGTAAATGATGTACATTATTGCACAACATCCATTCACTGCTAGCTTCCTAGAGTACCTTTTATTAGCTTCGTATAGCTGGTCTATAATCCACACAGGAAGCTTAATGGTTAGTGAGCCTATCTCTATCAAGTAAAGACTCAACCAGATTTGTTTGTGTAGCTGAGTGAATCTATCTTGGCCAAGAAATGCAAAATGTTCCATGCACATTCAGAGAGGGATGGAACTATTTGGTGTGAGTGATACCATATCCTTTAACTTTTGCAGTTTCCTATTCTTCATGTTATCAGGTATCAGAGCATCTTTATCGGAGGGCACATGCATATCCTGCATGTTTAGAGCATCTCTTACCAATTCTAGGATGAGTTCAAACTTTTTCAACTCATTGTTGTCCAATAAAGAAGGAATGATGAAGGTTCTAGGTCAGTTCTTTACATCACTCGCTTATAATGTTGATATCAAATAGTAATAGCATAGAAAATCTGCTTTTGGTAAGGGTTCCTTGAAGTATTCCAACAACACTACATGTTGCCATATGCTGTGTACTTATAGTGTGTTTTGGAGAGTCTCGAACTCTCTTGAAAAGAACTCGAATCGTACCCATGCCCTGTCATACTCACACTTCAACTCCCATACGTACTTCGCCTCTCCTAATGGCCTTGACATGCCATTGAACCACTGAGAGTTTGCATGAACTCTCTCCGTTATTCTGGTGGGAGGGTCCAACATGGTATATGTTGTAGGTGTCACATCTCTACAGATTGTTTGATTGGTGGCACTTCAATAGGTGTATTTTCCATATTAACACCTGCTTGACTCACTCTTGTTTGCGAGCTGGGGTCTGCTATCTCTACCATGATATTACTCATAGTTCTTGATGCTTATCTGTTGGAAGAAGAGAATCATATTATCACTGCATAGGAAACATGATATCATTGTGTTTCCTCTACAATAACAACATGATACCTGAAGTGGTTAGGGGTTAGTGGGTGAAGTGTTTGTGATGTTTGTGAATGTCGGTTAATAGGTTAGTGATTCCCCTAGATGCATGCTTTGGATGTGCACTATACTCAACATGTATCTCCTTCAATGCGGATTGATTTACAAAATTGGGTCAAGGGGTTTGATACACGTCTTTCTTCTCCAAATGCTTATTGTGGGATCATAGCTTTTGGCAGTGATGACATGTAAAGGTTTCTAGATTAGATCATGTTGGATTTGGGACTTTTTGGGTACCCATTTCCAGATATTCCTAGGTGTGATCGGAGATGTGACGGTGTGGAGTGTAGATGTTTGCCCTAGGATTTGTGCCATGAGTGCCTGTGAGTGTTGATTCAAGCTTATGAACTGAGGTGAAGCTATTTGAGCTCGTAAGCATGTCTTGGGCACCCAGATCTGTCTAGCATTGGGGACAACCCTCATTGACCACTTTGGGACCCAAATAGAAATGGTCCATCTAAATTGATGCTTAGGATACTCCTTCATTGTAGTCCTCGACTGAATAGTTCATTTGGTGCATCTTTGGGATCCTATCTCCAGAGCAGAGGGTTGTTCACCCTTGCATATCCATATCTACTTTATTACATGAGTTACTTTATGTTGCACTAGTTATTGATCATGCCCTTTGACTATCTATTGCATCTGCTTCTTGTGTTGCCCTTCTTGTTTTCTTGGGATCCTCTTTGGAAAAAGAAGCGAGTTCCTCATTGATTTTTGCACCTCCTTCACGAGTGACATTCTTCTGCTCTATAGAACTTTGGACAAGAATAGCATCGTTATCTTCATGTCGGTTCCTGGAGGGACTAGGAGTGGGTATCGTTCCTAGTTCCTTGAGTGCTAGGTTTTCTAATTTGGATGCATTCTAAGGCTTTTATCTGTGCTTCTTCTCGCACTCACTTTTCTTCTTCCTTGCGTTTCTTTGCAATATTGAGTCAACTTAACATTTCCTCTGTTAGGGGTTCTTGATATAATTTGACTCTACATCCACTGATGTAACTAGCTAGGATGTCACCTTTTAGGTGGCTAATTGGACTGATCCACTTGTTGATATTCTATTAACAATCATGGGTCCATAGCCACACTTCTCCAACTTTCTTGCATGTTGATTCAAGGTGTACACTATGACTAAATCTCTCGCTTTCAAGCCTTTATCCTTCACATGGGCATCAAAGTAAGCCTTTTTCCTTTTCTTGGTTGTGTATATTCTTGCAGCTGCTCTTAGTCTCGTTTCACCTAACCGTTCGAGATCAAAGATTCTAGATGAGAGATCATGGCCAGTCCACTGATGCTCTTGTGCTACTTTCAGTGTGGGTATCAAGAAGTCTAATGGTAGCACTACATTTTGGCAAAATACCATATGATAGGGTATGGTGTGGAGTACCATTTATAGCAAACTCGATATGCCCAAACAACATGATGTAGTTATTTGCCCCAATTAGAGCATTTATTATTCACCAATTTTGTCAATACATTACATAGAATCTTGTTTGTGCTCTCAGCTTGTCTGTTAGCTTGCAGATGATAGGAGGTAGACTTCTTATGTATCACAAAGGATTCATGGAGAAGATTTTCAATGAATTCAGTCAAGAAATGCATGCTGCTATCACTTACTAGCTTGATTGGTAGCCCATATCTGGTGAACACATTCTCAAATAAGAACTTAGCTGTCATTTGAGCATCATTAAGTTTGTCATGGCTTTTACTTCCACCGACTTGGTTAGATAATCCATGGCCATAATAATGTATTCAACATGTGGACCCTTAGTTGGGGGATTAATAGGACCAACAAAGTCTATTCCCCACTTAGAGAATGCATGTCCTCCCATCATGGGTTTCAGTGGCATCTCATCCTTCCGTATCGGATACTGAGTTTGCTGACAAATGTCACACCTCTTCACATAGGTATGTGCATCCATGTGAAGTGTTGGCCACCAAAGACCTGTGAATAGGATTTCCTTGATCACACAATTTGGTCCAAAGTGTCCTCTTGCCACACCATGGTGAGTAGTTTCTAATATCTTAAGGTATTCACTCTCATGGACACACAATCTGAGATATCCATCTCTTCTCTTGAGGGAATGTTTTCATCCTCATAAAACTTACCAAAGATTTGCTCCAATTTGGTACTAAAGACACTTGATATAGAGTGGCATGTTCCACTAGTGATCTAGTACTACAGATTTGGCATTCCTTGCACAACTTATGGACATCTGCTTCCATAATTGGCCAATATACCCCTAACCTTTGCAGAGTCTATAGGGTTCTATGTTTGGAGTGATGTTTTTGAAGTACACCTACATGTGCCAGAAGAGCTCCATTTTCCTTTGCCCTTCTTACTAGCCTGGAAAGCTTGATCTGCAACACACATAATAGACCTCTTTTGCCTAGACTGGTCTTCTACAACAAAACAAAAAAATTTCTTCTACAACAAAATAGAAATTAACTCTTCAAATATTAAGGCATTTGGATTACGTTTCATCATCAAACAAAGAGTAGAAGCAAAACTCTGATATGAGTTGGGAAGACCATTCAAAATTGTTTGCACAAGTGCTGTTAGGATGGACGTCATCTATAGAAATCAACTATTCCTTCAAATCCTTGATCTTTGTCAAAAAAATGTCCATAGAATCTCCTTCATGTGCTCACTCTCCAAGTGTTTTTGGAGGTAAGCAACACGAGCCTCATTCCTAGCCTGGTAATAATGTGGTAAGTGTATTCCAAACATCCTTAGCTGTTCTGCAAGAATGAATGTGAGGAATAATGGCATGTTTGACAGACAAAGCTATCAATGCATGTGCCTGGGCATCTCCGCCATCCCAACGAATTTGCTCTGTAGTAGGTGCAACAAAAACCATAGCACGAACAAGAATCTATAGAATAAAACCCTCTTCGACACCTTCTGCATCAGCTTCAATACTTGTAGTTGTAACAGTTGCAGGTGTGATAGAATATTTTTCAGCACCCTGCACAATGTTCCACAATCCTTTTGCAACCAATACATGTCGCATCATATAAGCCCATAATGGGTATTTAGTACCATCCAACTTATCCTCAACAACCAACATACATAATACATCATTGCTTTCATCCATGGCTAGTGACTAAAATACCTTGATGCAGAAAATTGATTGTATCTTAAAAAGTTGAACAGAACTGCCTAGACAAATTCTGCTAAACTTGTAGTAGACTTTGAGACGCTTATACTAGCGAACCGAAACATGTATATACCTTTGGCATAAAAAGATGAAATAGCCTACACAAGTGTTGCAATAGTGCATTCGGAGGCTAAAACAAGCTCAAATCACGATTTCGGCACTTACAAAGAAAAGCCATTTTGATCTCAGAAACACCCTGAGTATGCTCACCAAATTTTGTGCGATTTTGAGATTGTAATCGGAGAGGTGTCGACGACACCCATAGATGAAGCAGCGAACTGCTTTGATACCAATTGTTGAAGTTAGATGTCTATGGAAGCACACAAACAACACAAGGAAGAAGAAGAAGCTTGGAGCACAACATACAGTACTAAATGTATTACCACTAGAATGTACAAAGATAAGTGGCCCGTTAGGGGAATAGGCATATACACAAGCTGGGAAAAAAAAACCTCCTAAAGAGGAAAAAAGTGCCTCGACAGTCCTAGCGTGTTCACACACATCACTACCTAAATATATCAACATAATTGTGAGGTTCACTTCCAATAGTTTTTGCTTCAATTTATTTTTTGATAATAGATTCAAAAGGGGCCAATGCTTCCTTATCATAAACTAAGAGAAATGGCCTCTTGCCAGTGGCATCTCTTCTTGTAGTACGAAAGGCCCATATTGCACCAAATAAGATCTTGTTGCCAAGAGCTATGGTGGTCAAAAACAGATTTGCACAGTAGCCCAATCAAATTTTTGTTAAAACTTTTTGCTTGCCCATTTTCCTTGGGATAGTAGGCACATGACTATTGTGGAAAATCCTATACCTGTCAAAAATGAAGTGGAGCGAATGATTTACAAAATGTGTGGCCTTAGTAACTTCTAGTGACCACCTCAATCATGAAAAAATATGTTTGTACATAAACTTGGCCACTATCATGGCAATGCAATCCATAGTAGCCTTAAATTCTACCCACTTAGTGGCATAGCATGTGGCCATCAGAATATACTTTTTGCCACCAAGTTGACTAATTGGACTAATGGGTCCGATGAAATCAAGACCCCATCATTCAAAAGGTTGCCACGAGGTTGAAAATTTAGCCTTATTGGCATAGGAGCACATCACTGCTAGATGTCATATTCTTTGGCAAATCTAATGGAATCCTTGTAAAGATAAGGCCACCATAATGCCTTGTGGAGGATTTTGTGTGTCAATTCCTCTTCCTTGAGATGCCCTTCATGGTGTACTATGTCAAGCAAAAAATTGACTTCCTGTGGTTAAACACATTTTAGCAAAATACTATCATGACAATATTTATATAATTGGACATTAATGCATGAAAATGCTTTGGCCTTAAAAAATAATTTTCTCTCTAATGGATTGATGTTCAAAAGAAATATTCCAGAATTGAGAAATTGCAAAATTTCAACATACTAATCAATTAGGGTCTCTACAAGAAAGAGACAACTATCCATGGGCTCATCATTGATACTTGTTGCTCTCTTGCTCATGGCTGTTCTTGACACCTGATCAACCATGAAGTAGTACTCCTTTCCTAGCTTAATGTGAATTTTAAAGTCACATCCTTGAAATAATAATAGCCACCACCAAACCCTTCTAGCTACTCTAGGCTTATTAATCAAATTTTTAGAGGTTGATGATAAAAAATAACAATCAAATGTATGCCTAGAAGATAGTGCTATAAATTTTGAAGTGCAAACACAATAGCCAAACCTTCTCATTCTATAGTACTATAATTTCTTTTTGCTTTTGTAAGTAATTTGTTTGCATAGGCAATAGGTTGGTCTACCTTGTGTGCTAATGGCTGTGCCAAGATTGCTCCAACTACATGAAGACTGGCATCTGTATGCACATGGAAGTCAAGTGATGAATTAGGAATATTTAAAAGTGGCACAATACATAACCTTAGTTTTAGCTAACTAAATGCTCTTTCCTCTTTTGGACTCCAAGAGAAGGGGACCTTCTTACTGGTAAGCCTTGATAAAGGCTTAGCTATCTTGGAGTACATTCATATAAATCTTCAATGATACCGTGCATGGCCTAGAAAACTTTGCACTTCCTTAGAACTTCATGGGATTTGCATGGAAAGAATGGTAACTATTTTAGTTGGGTCAACAGTTATCCATTTGGCTGAAACTATGTGGCCAAGAAGATACCTTTGGTGATAAAAAATTGACATTTAGCATGGTTTAACTTCAAACCTATTTTGAGACACTACTCAAAAATTTGCTTCAAATTTTCCAAATACTAATGAAAATTGTGGGCCATTGCTCTTCTATCTGTACCAAAGAATACTAAGAAGTCATCCATGAAGATGCAAAGAAATATCATGAACCATTTATGGAGTATTAAATATCATGAGGAAGGAGATAAGGAAGAGAGCTCACACATACACTCTCACAATCAAAGAGGAGCACACACACAAATTGAGGAAGGAAGAATGATCTTTTTCTTCTTCTTCTTTTATTACATAAAAGGAATATACAAGAATGACATAAAACAACAATACAAGTAGTAAAATATATGAAGAATAATACATGAGGAAAATCCTAATGTCCAAGAATGAGTGAGTTGGAAAGAAAACAAATGTGCCATCACTCTTGGTAGATAAATCTAGTAAAGCTCGATGAATTATCTCTAACATGTATCGGCATGATCAATATACATGTCAGAGAAATAAAAAAGTGATATGTGTCATCCTGGATCATCACATGTTGAGCTTAAATCTTAACATTAAATACATTGTTCTATTAAATGAAGGAAGCACATTTTTGAGACCAAAAGCCATGCATGTGTATACAAAAGTGCCCCATGGAGTAACAAAGGCCATTTTGTCCCTATCTTCCATATGAATAAGAATCTAATTGTAGTCACTAAATCTTTCTGGAAAATTATTCAAAGTGTGCCTAAGTACTTCTTCTAGGACTTGCTCTGTGAAAGGTTGAGGAAAACCATCTTGAACTGTCACCTTATTCAAAGCACGAAAATCAACACATACTCTTATTTTTCCACTATTTTTCTTAGATACAATAACAATAGATGAAAGCCACATGGAGTGATTTAGAAGAATAATAATATGTGCCTCTTCCAATTTTGTTATTTCCACCTTGATTGCCTCTGCATATTTGGGATTGAGTCAATATGGCCTACTCCTTATAGGTGCAACTTCCTCTACTAAGAGTATCCGATGTAGTCCAAGCTCCTCTATAATACCTGGTAGATCCTGGTAGGACCATGCAAAAGTATTTTCATAGGTAAAAAGAAGAGAGGTTACCTTCTGTAGTAAGAATGGGTAGTGCCATAACCAATTGGTGAGGTGGATTACTTGTAGGTTTTCTCCATCTCCAGGATTTACTTCTTAAACAAGCATTTCACGGGTCGCCTCACTTGAAAAGTCATCAACAATGTGCGTAGGGGTAGAATTGAGCTTATGCTCCATGATGTGTTCCTTAGTCCACCCATCTCAAATATCTAGACATGGGAGTTCTTCACTCATCTAAGGGTCAAAATTGGCCTCCTCAGGTATCTACACCATTTTGGCACCTTCTAGACATGCATCCATAAAATTGTTGAATTCTTCATGTTTATTTGTGTCTTCCTTGCATAACACTGTAGTGGTGCATGTAGGCAAAATTTGACCACTTTGGTCAAGTGGGCAAACTAGATGTTAAACTCAAGAAATGACAGGAAGGAGATTTTTGAACCACACCCTAAGAGGGGGAGGATTAGGAGCTAATCCTCAACCATGGCTTTTGGGGCAAGCGGTTAACCCATCGTACTCCTAGCTAGTAGGTCATGAATTCAATTCCCACAATTGGTATTTAGAGCCTAGGAAGTAGGCTTGATCAAGGTGGATGGAAAGCACGCTATCAGTGCGAAGAGCTTGTTTGTGAATCAAGTCAACTGCTGGTGTTCTAGCAGAAGCACATGTAGGATGCTTCTAAAATAGGTCAAGTGATGGTTGGGAATTCAAAGAAGATAAAAATACCTAAGAAGTTTGATTTCTAGTTTAAATCTTGTCATTCCCTCTTGTTTTTTTGTGTTTTAGATAAGCAATTCATGAGTCATCCTAAACTGAACTCAACCTTTACAGAATATATACATTCACAAGTCATAACATGAATACAAGACTCCTCTTTAAAGTAATTAAAGCATAGGAAACATCGACCTATACAAAATACGTTCAAAACTAAGCTGACAAAATAAATTCTAACTCAATGATCATGTGATATTGCACTATAATGCAGATGTGTAATGACAATGCCCGAAGTGAATGACACTTCTCGACTACAATGCAGTACATGACCTCTTCACTTCACTTCAAATCCATCAAAATCTTTCGATAAAATCTTGGGTATTTCTTCTCTTCACTTCTCTCTATCTCGGTTATGTTTGAAAAAGCATTAAAAAAACATAAGTATATTTTTAAATAAAAAAAACACTCATAGATTGAATTCAAACACACATGAACATACAAACTCACATACACAAGCTCATACACATAGAAATGAATTCATACAAATATACCCATGTGCATACATACATAAAAATGAATGCAAATGCATACACCTATGCACATACACACACACACACACACATATATATATATATATATATATATATATATATATATATATATATATATATATATATATATATATATATATATATTCTCTCATACACACACTTATGCACATTCACACAAATGCTCATGCACACAAATACACATACAAAAAAATATACATGCACACTCTCACATTCATGCATATGCATGCTTACATACAATCACTCATATGCATGATTACATACACTCATACACATGCATGTGTACTTAACTTTTTCTCTCTCTCTCTCTCTTTTTCTCTGTCTTCCATCCGTGTGCGTGATCCCTGTAGCACCTCTCTCTTTTTCTTTCTCTCTCTCTCTCTTTGTCTTTCCTCCTGTCTTTGCGTGCGCACACTCTACAGCAGCGTGGAGCATTTCTCTCTCTCTCCTGTCTCTGTGTGCGCACACTCTGTAGTCTGTAGGAGCCAGGGGCATCACTCTCTACTTCTCTCTCTCTCTTTCCTCCTTTTTCTCTGCGTGCATCTGTCTCAGCCGGTGGAAGGAGGGGGGGAGAATCAGAAAACCCTCACTCTCTCTCTCTCTCACACAGCACGTGGACGAACGTACCTAAAAAAGCATCAGGAAATACTCATATATCATACACCTATTTAAATAAGTACATACACATACATACACGCGCACTCTCTTAACTATTGTTAACCCATACACATCACGCACGAACATGCAAACACTCTCTCTACTCACATGCACACCTCACACTTTACATTCATTTACACATACTTTTGCTCATGCACACTCACACTCACTCCACTTAACTTAGACACGCACACACACGACTTAACACACACAAGTCTACACTCACGTAAGCACTCACACTTTTTATTAAGTTTGTGATTTATTTAATAGTTCGATTTATTAAAGCAAATAGAAAATTATTAGTAACATATATGAAATTAAATATAAATATATATTAATATAAATTTTAATTTAAAATTAGTAACATATATTAGTTATGGTTATGAAATCAAAAGAAATTATTTTTTAGTCAAATCCATTAAAAAAAAAACTTCTCTTAATTGACTCGATCTAAAACCATCAAATTCTAACGAGATTGAGGTTGTTGATGATCTAAGTCAAAATTTATCCGTGCCTCTTTCAGAGGAATTCCATTGTTATTGCACGAGAACATAAACGAGTCTATAGCTTCATGAGGAAATAAGAAATTGGAAGTCTATCTAAATAAGAAATTGGAAGTCTATCTAAATAAGAACCATCTTAATTAGATATTCTCATAACCCTATACATTAGGGGCACTTAAGGGTATCCACAAATTCCTATATTTGTGCATAAAAACCTACTCATTCACATCAATGCACATGCATACATATGGGCACATGCATATTCATACCCATGCACAGACATACATAAGCTCATATTAAATATACTTATTTATAGGGTCTTGTACTTACACAATCACACAGGATACCCTTCTCACAAGCACTTAGGCACATGTCGGATTTCAAAATACATTTACGGTTACATGCACATAAGCACATACATATTGATCCACATGCATAGGTAAGGTTACATGCACACATATACTTCAGGTACTTAGGGTTTTTTGGATTCAGTCATAGGGTTAATGTCAACATAGGATAAATATATACTCAAACTTAGGGTAAATGCACAGGCTATCTCTCATATGCACATGGTATCTCACATTTATTTGTTTCATAGTCATAATACATAGATCTAAAGGATTCAAAAGATGCAAAAGGACATTAAGTAGTACGTGCAAACAATAAGAACCAAAAAAACAATTGGTGGTTCGTGTTTTAAGCACATCTCCATCTTCTTCAATGTTCAAGTACTCAAGAGAGAGATAAATCAAAGCATAAAACATGTTTTTAAGAGATGAGGGATCATCACTTTTAAAAAATATTTTTAATTTTCTTGTATGTCAATCATGGAACACAATATCAAATCCTTTTTAAAAATAAACTTGTTTAATTATTTTCAAATGGTATATCAAATATGCACCTAAATTCAAGTATAAATTTTGACAGTAAAGAAAACGTTTAAAATTATGCAAACTTGAATTAAAAGCTTTTTCGTTCAATGAATGAACTTAAAAACAAGTTTTAGAAAGTCCTATAAAAGTCATTCAGATAGTCGTGGTACTTACTTTTCTATTAATTATGTGCAACACTAATTTTTATTTTATATAAGTGTTCTATGACTCTTTTGCCATAAGATACATCTAACTAATTTCTCTACAATATACATCCGCCTCATATAGCCTGCACAGTACATTTTAGAAGTGGTTTCGAGACCACAATTGATTCATGACAACTTTTTCTTTTTTCTTTCTTTTGTTTATCTTTTTTTTTTGTCTCTCACTTTTCTTTTATCACGTTGCAACAACCATTGATGTACTCCTTTATGTATCTATCTTTTGTTTCTTCGTAACTTTTTTGTTAAAGAGGAAAGGCTTAACTCCTAATTAGAGCAAAGGTTCTAGAACCATGCTACAGTTGGGACTACGATCTCATTAGCTAAATGGTTTAGAAATTAAGGTAGCCTACCTATATAAAATAAGCTTAGTTTTACTAGGAGTCGCAAGTCAAGTTTTCCCTCTTCTATCCTTATAAGATCCATAGTGTGTCTAACTCCTATTTTCAACTCACATTCATCCCTACTTTAGTTTCTAATTCTTTCTTTTTATAATTTTAATAATTTTTGTTACATATTAGAAGAATGTACATATATACTCCTGAAATGCACAAAAATAAACTCTCTCGATCATTTCCTACACTTATAGATACTAAAAAAAAGATTAAAAATATAAAAAAAGGTACTATATAGATATGCAATGTATTAAAGAACTTCTCAAAAAGCCATCTATAACAACACATGAATAAGCAACTAAAAATAGTTGTCTTTCATGCAAACCATTGAAAGTCAGAATCTTGAATTGGCTATGGATCAGTACCTGTTTTCAAAAACTCATAAATATAATTAGTCAAATTTAATCATCAAATCATACACTTACATATTTTGGATCATCTTTAATTCATGTCTACTTCATCAATCAAGTATTTTAATCACTTTTTCTCTTTCTTTCAATGATAAAGATTCAGAAGTTTTTGGTGAATTTTTAATATTTCGTTCAATTTTTTTGATAATGTTTTCAATCATCTTCTTTTGTTCTTTGTTTGTAATCTTCTTTTGTTCTTTGTTTGTAATCTTCTTTTGTTCTTTGTTTATGCTCTTCTCTTCATCAAGGTCTTTGATATTTGTCGGTTTACTCTAACTAGTTTCTTCATTCTTAATCTCATAACCTAATTTAGTTTTCAGCTTATTCACTTTTTCTTGATCAAATAATGTATCATTTTCTAAAAGATTGAGTTCACATGTGACATAATAGTCATCATGTTTCTTCATCATGTGTATTGATTGCTCATTCTCTTCCAATTTTTCGTGTACACTTTGTTCAAGTTTTTGGTTTTCCTAAGTTTTTGGTTCACTTTCATTTACGTCAACTATTTTCACTTGATTATTCATTGACATCTTAATCTCTTGGTTAATAGTTTTATCATCTTCATATTTCTTCAGTCTCCATTGGTTTTTATATGTTTGTAACATTCTTTATTTTCTTGATTTCATTTTTGTTTGCTCAAAAAGTTCTTTCATTCCCCCTAGACCTAAGTTCAAGTGTAAAGGGGCATGAGAGTGGAAAGCACATATTGTCTTCCCAATTTGACATACTATTTGATGTTTTCATGCATATTCAAATGCAACACAATTATCATAAGCATGACCGATCTGGTCATACCATAAACATCGAACAATACGCTTCTAGTATCTAGTCGGTCTCTTTAGTATTGCTCGAGGAGGGTATGGCCTATGATCAAGTAAATGGGTTTGTTCCATCAAATATATAGACATGCATTGGACTTGTGCCTCGTAGCCATCTCTATGTTTGCTTATCGTAATCTCATTTATTTGAGTGTGTAAAGTATCTAACCTTCCATTTATGTGTACTAATATCAATTTCATTGTTTCACCTAAAGATGTAAACTCATTATCAACTCGTGCATTGAATGCTTTCATAGTGCCAGTAATTTATGCCATTGCTTGAGTCAATTTTGAAACAAACAAGATCAATAAACCCAATTCTGCATCAAACTTAGTATTGATAGATGACACTATGCATGATTCGAGGTCATAAAGAAAGTTGGCATACTCATGGTCCATCGCCCTATAGATGAAAAAGAAATGGATGTATGGATCAAAAAGGATACATCACAGGCCTTTGTCTCCACACAATCACTTGAGTTGCCGAGAGTAATGGATCTTCATGTCGGGTTCACCAATGTAGGTGTAAAAGGAACTCAGTTGATGGATCAAATCAACTACTGGTTATACAACACAATCAGGGGCTTGTTGGGAGCTCAAGTGAGCAAAAACTCAAATAGAAGTCCAGTGAAATTCATAACACTTGTCAACTCAAAAATATTGATTAGAGCACTTTGGATAATTTTTCATAATAACTTACTTGTTGGTGCAATCATATGTGCAAAGAACATGCATCAAAACTTTGATAATACTAGCCAAGAGCATATCTCTCTCTCTCCTCATCTCTCTCTATGCACACATACTCTGCAACAGTTGGGAGCATCTCTCTCTCTCTCTCTCTCTCTCTCTCTCTCTCTCTCTCTCTCTCTCTCTCTCTCTCTCTCTCTCTCTCTCTCTCTCTCTCTCTCTCCCCTCTTGTCTCTGTATGCATACACTCTGTAGCAATCGAGAGCATCACTCTCTCCTTGTCTCTCTCTCTCTCTCTCTCTCTCTCTCTCTCTCTCTCTCTCTCTCTCTCTCTCTCTCTCTCTCTCTCTCTCTTTCTCTCCTTCTTTTTCTCTATGTGCATCTGTCTTCGTCGATGGAAAGAGGGATGAATCAAAGACCTCTCTCTCTCTCTCTGAACATGGACAAACGTACTTGAAAAAGCATTAGAAAATACTCATATATCATATACCTATTTAAAAAAGTACATGCACATACATATATGCACACTGTCCTTGTTGGTAGTGGCCAAAAGCTTAGACGACGAGGAAGCATGTGAATGCGGATTACGACGAAGTCACGGGGAGCCAGGCAATTTATTTTTTCCAAAGAAACATGTTTTATATTACTTAATCAAAACTCCAAATAGTGATTTTCATCTCTCTTGTATCATATGTAACATAGAAGCACATACTTTTGTAATTATATGCTCCCTTTTGTGCAAGCCGAGGAGTCCTCGAGCTTGAGGAGCTTAGATAAAACAAGCATACCAATTTTGTCTATTTTTAGATCTCGTTTACACCTTCAAATAGTGCCTAGAACATAATTTTCAACTATGCCAAACACTAGATATGAAACCAATCAAAACTAGTCTAAAAACTATAAATAGAGCTAGAGAGCTCATTTTTTAGGTTAGCTAGTGTAGACTTGTATGAGTTAGTGAGAGCTTGAGCTATATATATATATATATATATATATATATATATATATATATATATATATATATATATATATATATATATATATATATATATATATATATATATATATATATATATATATATATATATATTCATATATCAGAAATGACTTTCATTTTATCTATAGTGTGATTTCATTATTTAAATAATTTTGGAGTGTTAGATTAACTTATTTTGTTAGAGTTAATAGTGTTGAAATTTACTAATGACTTTTTTCTAGTTTAATATTTTTATGTGAATTATTTCTTTAAGTGTATAATGCATATATTTATGTATACATGTTGTTTGAAGATGTATGTAAATATGTATCTATGTATATATGTATGCATATATATGTGTGTGTGTGTGTGTTTGTATGTGCATATCTATTATGTTTATCCATGTATGTATAAAGTTATGTGTATGTATGTTTGTGTATATATGCACAAAATTTATATACATATATTTATATGCATACATGTTGGTATGTATGTATGTATGTATTTATTTATGTATGTATGTATGTATGTATGTATGTATGTATGTATGTATGTATGTATGTATGTATGTATGTATGTATGTATGTATGTGTATATATGTATGCATATTGTTTGTGTATGTATGTATGCATTTATGTGTGTGTGTGTATATTTCTTTGTGTGCATATATATGTATGCATGTTTTTCAATGTATGTATGTATTTATGTATGTATGTGTCATGGACATCAAAGGAAACCATCATAAACCTTAGATTTATTGTGAATTTATATATCTCATGATTCGTGAGAATTCAAAGAAATTGATGCCACCATCGTGTCCAAAACATGTAAAAACCCTAAGATCAACTATCTACTTGATTGATTCTAAAATATGAAGGTTTTGTTTTAAATTGATGACATCATCAATTTATAACTACACTTGAACACCTTTATAAGAAATTCTTGGCCACATAGATCCTTAGTTTTGTCAATACTAGTATTGGGAGCTCAAGGATTTATGATCTCCAAGTAAGTACTTTGCAAGTTCTAGTTCCATTTCTTATCTTGTTCCTTGTTGATTATCTAGTCTAGTATTCTAGTTATCCTATATTGTCCTCTCATAATCTCATAGTACCAGATCCTATCCAATTATTTCTTGTACCTAGTTCATATCCCTTAAGGGAGTTCTTGTAATCCACATATCTTGTTTTATACCTATGATCATAGGATGTGGGATCCCTTGCATCTTGTCTAGTCGAGTTATCCTTACCTATCAATCCAGGGTTTTGGGAGTTCCTATAACAGTTCTATATTATTGTATTGTTTACCTTGTTGGAGTTAGACGTCTGTGGAAGCATGTGAACAACACAAGGAAGAAAAAGAATCTTGGAGCACAACACACAATAATGAATGTATTACTAGAGAATGTACAAAGATAAGTAACCCATTAGGGCTATAGGCGTATATACAAGCTAGAGAAAAAAAAACCTCCTAAAGAGGGAAAAAAGTGCCCCGGCACTCCTAGAGTGTTCACACACATCACTACCTAAATATATCAACAAATTCCCCCTGGGAGTGATGCGATGAATAAGGAGTTGGCACTCATGTATAAGGAAGTTCCAAGCTATGTGGAAATCATTCCACAAAAGGAAGTAAGCCCAAAGCTTTGCAAAAAGCTTCAAACTTCTCCTGAGGCAGAGCCTTTGTGAAAAGGTATGCAATGTTCTCTTGAGTGGGCACATATGCCAAGCTGATCTTTGCAGCAGAGAACCTCTCCTTGACATAGTGATAATGCACCTCAATGTGATTAGTGCGAGCATGGAACACAGGGTTCCTCACAACTACCAATGCGCTCTGACTGTCAGTGAAGATGGTGGTGGCAGAAGACTGACCAACACCCAAATCAGTCATAAGGCATCTGAGCCACACATGCTCAACACTCACTATGAAAGCTACCCTATACTCAGCCTCACAACTGGAAGTGGCCATAGTAGGCTGCTTCTTGCTCAGCTAGGATATGCATGAGCTACCAAGCATGAAGCAAAAACCACTGGTGGACACACAAGTGTCATAGCAACCAGCCCAGTTAGAGTAAAAAAAAGCATGCAAATCTAGTGGTAATGATCCCTCTTGGGATAAAACAACCCAAGTAGCCGGGTACCACTCAAGTAGTGAAAGATGCGCTTAACCACCTGCCAATGCTTGACATCTGGGCAATGCATAAACCTGCTCATCTGTGAGACAACAAACTGAATACCTGGCCGAGTAATCAACATAAACCACAATGATCAGAAGTACATCATTAGCATGCTTAACATATAAGGTGCTTTCAATTGGACCGTTCTCAAAACCATGTGCAATCAGATAGGCATGTACCTTTTCATACCACATACGTGGTGCTTGCTTTAAACCATATAATGCCTTCTTTAACCTGCACACCTAGTTCTCATGCCCTTTCGGCACAAAGTCATAGGGCTGAAAAACATACAGTTCTTCATGCAAGTCACCATTCATAAATGATGTTTTGATATCCAACTGATGTACATTCCAACCATGATGAGCTACAAGTGCATAAATGAGACTACGAATAGTAGTCTCACCGAAATCAATGCCTCTTTCTTGTGCATAACCCTTTGCAACAAGCATAGCCTTATACCTGTCAACTATTCCATCAGGTTTACGCTTTAGCTTGTATACCCACTTTGTGCCAATGGCCTTCTTGCCTGGAGGCAAGTCACATAAAGACGAAGTACCATTCTTCATTATAGCATCATATTCAGATTGCATTATATCCATCCAATGTTCAGAATTTTGTGCTTCATCAAAAAGCCTTTGCAACAACCATTCCAGCCTCTTTTTTCTTTGCCTCTTTTGCAGCCAACTTAGGACAATTCTTTATGATATGATCATTTCCTTTACAATAGTTGCAAAACACTTTCTGCTTTTCTGATTTCTTCTCATCTTTGTCTTCTTTCTTCGAATGTGCAGAATTAGTAGATTTCTACTTACTAGTTGAAGAGCTCCATTTTCCTTTGCCCTTCTGACTAGCCAAGAAATCTTGATCTACAACACGCATAATGGACCTGTTCTACCTCGACTGATCTTCTTGCAATGAAACAAAGACTAACTCCTCAAATGAAGAGGCATTTAGATTGCCTTTCATCATGCATACTTGATGACTTCTTCTAATGTCTTAGGAACATTCCATCGAACCTCAATTTTAATGGATTTGTCAAACCCCGTCACCAACCCTTTGGCATTTTGGAAATCATCTAAACTTCTCAATTTAAGAACAATCTTTCAATACTGTGAGAGATATATAGATAATTGTCT
Source organism: Ceratopteris richardii (assembly GCA_020310875.1). NCBI lineage: Eukaryota > Viridiplantae > Streptophyta > Polypodiopsida > Polypodiales > Pteridaceae > Ceratopteris > Ceratopteris richardii. The sequence continues at coordinate 175,083,947 of CM035419.1, forward strand.
ACCTCTTTGCATCACTCTATCCCATTCAGCCCAACTACAATCTTGCTCATTCTAAGGTGAGAAATCTTTTAGAAAAAGAGCTTCAAAATGATCCCAATATTCCATAATAGCTTTTTCTTCTTTAAGACCATCCACCATTTGTATGCACATGGTCCAAGCAAAATATTGCTTCGAGCACTTGATACTCATGTGGGGTCCCTTTTAGCTAATACAAGTCTCTCCACTTTTGTAAAAAAGTGTAAATTACATCTTTATTCCTCTCTCTAGCATCCCCCATGAGTGTAGGTGGCTTCAAAGCTTTCAGCAAAGGTGTATCCCTTGTATTCTTATCTTTTAAGATGTTAAGAGGTGTAGTTGGTATATCTTCTCTCCTAACCATAACAGAAGTTTCATGTGAAACTTTGTGTTCAAGCTCTTGTTTGTTGATTTAAGAGGTAATAGTATGCCCTAGTGATGAACTGGGTTTTGATTTGTTCAAAAGTTAGTGTCGTGCTCGCTAAGATGGACTCTAACTTGTTTGATCTATCAAGTAAAACATGATGTTGAGACTGATTAATGAAGTCATCATATAAATCTACTTCTTCTTCAACATCTTGCATCTCCAATTCTTGAGTGTTTTCTTGCATTTCTAATTTGATGAAGAAGTTTGAAAATAGATACTCCAAATAGCATATATGCATAATCTCCTTGGCCTATTGTAGAAGAAAAATATTGAAAATACCTTCAAAAAAATTGAAAAAAAACTTCTTTGGTTACCTCCCCATCCAAGCTTTAATGTAGTGCATGAATCCTCCTCTTGGTTCAAGACAACCCGTGCATGCATGTTTTATCCCATATATGGTTCTCTAAGAAGTAGTGGGCACCTATATAGAGATGCTTAAGCCTCACTTCACACATCCAAGAGAGGGGAAGGAGAAAGAGAGTAGGGAAGGCCTTTGGACAATTGTTTTCACGTGGGCATTGCATGGGCACTTCTCTATGTCTTGCTCTTGCATGAGCTCCTCTCTGTGTCTTGTTATCACTGTTCATGGATTTCGTTTAGCTTAGATACCAATGAGATTATTCCTCTATTCTTTGGGCCCGACTTTCAATGATTTCTCCTACTTTTGTCAAGGGATTCATGACAAAAATCACACTATTCATGTAGCTAGTGTACAAACATATGAGAGATGTCAATCACTTTTCCACCCTCCCATGTGGTCATCAAATAAAGCATTCCCTTTCTTCATGCTACCACAAAAGTGGTTTATTGCATGAGTTCCACATGGCCTCATGATCCAAATTTAGCTAAGTGGTGATTCCCACCCTTAATCATATAACAAAATTTTAGATCTTTTCATTCCCTAGTGGGTGCATGCTTCCACCACTTTATATCTAATTTATTCCTAGAATCTATCCAATATATACAAAGGGACTTACTATTACCTCCTTTCTATGTATTATACATATCCTTTAAGGTCTTAAGCTCCACTACCATATGTCATTCAACTTGAAAATCAACTCTTTCATGAATGTGCAATATTTCTCTAGCTTGTTGCACTCTAATAGATGGGAGGTTTAGTCAAATACCTAGTATAGTTTCTCAAAATCCTCTTTAGGGACCAAGTGTAATGAAATTTTATTTAGAGTTGATTCTTTCAAAGGCATACTAAGAAATATAAGATCTTACCTCAAATTTGTCGAGCCACCATATATATGTTGCTTGGACTGTACACTAAAATATTGAAGTGGTGTGATAACAATGCACCATGATGGATTTCCCTTTAAGAGAGCTTCACAACAATGCTATGAAAGTAGAAAACTAAGCTTTTGCTGACACACATGGTACTCTGTATAGACTTGTACAATACATAGAAACTACATAGCACATAGAGACCTTGAACACAGGTTTTTTAGGTTTTACAAATGCGCTCAAACATTCACTCTTTAGTTGACCAGGCCACTATATGTTTTATGAATGAACATATACAAAAGTGTTCGGTAGCCATTTGGCCTTTCACATGGACACTAATGGTAACAATGTCTTGCTAAAGGCCAATATGGCCAAAGTGATCTATGGGAGAAAAAAATTAAAAAATGGCAAAGGATAATTGAGTGTAAGTAAACAACCTATACCTCTTAGATGTTACATAGTGTACAAGTAACTGTGCAAGATCATGAATCAAGTAACCTCTATTTAGTGACAACAGTGTCAAAAGTTATCGTGTGGTATAGCTTTCTTCAACACATGTGCAACATTACCTTGAGTATGAATGTTTTCAAGAATAATGTGCTAAGTGGGTAAGTAGTCTCTAATGAGGTGATACCTCACCTCAATGTGCTTGTCCTTTTCGTGATGGATTGGATTCTTAAGCAAAACAATGAAACCTTGACTATCATTGAGCAAAGAAGGTACATGCTAAGTTAGGCCCATATCACAAGCAAGATGAGAAAGCCACAAGGCTTCCTTACATGCCTCACTAGCTGCAACATACTTTGATTCTATAGCGAAATAGTCATACATTCCTAAAGACAAGATATCCAAGAGATAGCACCCCCATCAAAATGAAAAATGTACTGTGATGATGATATGTAGACGTTTGATTGTCTACACAACCAGCATAATCAGAATATGTGTAACCAATAAAGGTGCTCTCCTCCACCCAAGCATAAAGATGTTCTTGGTGCCAATCAAATACCTTAAAATCATCTTCAATGCTTCCCAATGCTTCTTCCTAGGATTATGTTTATATATGCTCATAACTCTTGCTACAAATGCAATGGCTAATCTCGTAGCTACCATAGCATACATGAAACTACCAAAAATAGACTGATAAGGAATTTTGGTCATGAATTCCCTTTCCTCATCTAATTTGGGGCAATCATCCTTGATCAACTTCACAATGTAGGTAAAGGTGCACTCAATGCCTTTCCACCCTGCATATTGAACCTCTGAAGTACTTTGGATATGTACTCTTTGAGACAAATATATGCATGTATTACTCCTATTACAAGTAGTGTGCATGCCAAGAATATGTTTGACATCGGCAAATCCTTCATATCAAATGTATCACTCAACTTCTTGTTGCACAATGACAAGTCATCACATGACTTCATGGCAGTCAACATATTCTCGACATAAATTATCAAGCATATCAAACTTCCATATGAGCATCTCTTAGGGTAGAGACAATGATCCTCATTATTACGAGAATAGGCTTGAGAATTCATAAGAGTATCAAATGTTCACTATCATTGTCTAGGGAACTCTTCAAGTCCATATAAGCTCTTCTTCATCTTATAAACTAGACCCTCTTTGCATAAAAACGGCATAACCCTATAGTTGTTCCATATAGATCTCTTTTGTAAGATCTCCATGCAAGAAAACAATTTTCACATCCACTTGGACTAGCTCTAAGTCCTCCATTGTAACGTTGCCAAGCGACATGTACAGTGTATCCATCTTGAGTATTGGAGATAACATTTCCTCCAAATTGACACCATGTTGTTCTTAAAACTCTTTGCGCCAATCATACTTTATAATTTTGAGTAGCACTATCTGATGTGGATTTAAGCTTATATACCCATTTACATGGTAAAGCTTTCTGCTCTTTGGCAAAGGTATCAAATCCCAAGTATATTTTTTATGAACAGAATAAAAATCACTCTTCATGATATGCTCCCACTTTACATGATCCTTTTCCATCATAGCCACTTTGTAGCAAAAAGTCTCACGAGCATTTGTCAATATAACAAAACCCAAATCTAGAACATATCTATCAGCTCAGTGCAAGACCTATGCAAAATCTCTCAATGGTTGCCCAACATGAATATTTGTAGATGAATCTAACTCAACATTCTCCTAAACATCCCTATGTGTAGCATTCTTATGAATGCTAATTAGAGGAATAGTATCCTCAAACAACACTCTTCTCACTTTAACCTCCTTAACGGGTTGTTTATACATCTTAAAATCATCAAAACTTACATCACTACCTCTGATCATTGATCGTGTTTCATGATCTCATAACTGATATCCGAATTGATCCTCTTGACCATATCCAAGAAAAATACATTTCTTTGACTTATAATATAGCTTTTCTCTAAGATTCTTCAGTATATGAACATACACTTCACACTCTAAAACTCACAGATTATCATAATATGGTGGTTTCCCTATCCATAACTCTTGTGCCACTTTCAGAGCTTTAGTAGCACTAGTTGAAAGGTTAATCACATGAACTCCATTCAAAACTGCTTCTATCCAAAAGCCTTGTGAAAGGTTTTCATGATGCAACATAGAAACTACTCTATCCTGAATAGTTCTATTTATCTTCTCAACTATGCAATTTTGTACGAGGTTATAAGGCATAAACTCCCTATGAATTCCTACTAGGATCATAGAAAAGGTTGAATTCATGTGAGGTATACTAACCTCCATTAATTTCCTTTCTAATGAAAATAATGGCTCTCGTTCATGATATGCTCCCACTTTACATGATCCTTTTCCATCATAGCCACTTTGTAGCAAAAAGTCTCACGAGCATTTGTCAATATAACAAAACCCAAATCTAGAACATATCTATCAGCTCAGTGCAGGACCTGTGCAAAATCTCTCAATGGTTGCCCAACATGAATATTTGTAGATGAACCTAACTAATCAAAACTTACATCACTACTTCTAATCACTGATCGTGCTTCATCATGTCATAAGTGATATCCAAATTGATCCTCTTGACCATATCCAAGAAAAATACATTTCTTTGACTTAGAATATAGCTCTTCTCTAAGATTCTTCAGTACATGAACATACACTTCACACTCTAAAACTCACAAATTATCATAATGGGTTTTTTATGCATCTAAAACTACAGATTATCATAATGGGTTGTTTATGCATCTTAAACTCATCAAAACTTACATCACTACTTCTGATCACTGATCGTGTTTCATGATCTCATAAGTGATATCGAAATTGATCCTCTTGACCATATCCAAGAAAAAAACATTTCTTTGACTTATAATATGCTTTTTTCTAAGATTCTTCAGTATATGAACATACACTTCACACTCTAAAACTCACAGATTATCATAATATGGTGGTTGCCCTATCCATAACTCTTGTGCCACTTTTAGAGCTTTGGTAGCACTAGTTGAAAGGTTAATCACATGAACTCCATTCAAAATTGCTTCTACCCAAAAGCCTTGTGAAAGTTTTTCATGATGCAACATAGAAACCACTCTATCCTGAATAGTTCTATTTATCTTCTCAAGTATGCAATTTTGTACGAGGTTATAAGGAGTTGTAAACTCCCTATGAATTCCTACTAGGATCATAGAAAAGGTTGAATTTATGTGAGGTATACTAACCTCCATTATCTGAATGTAAAGTCTTGAGTTTATTTCTTGTTCAGTCTGAACAAAAGCAAGCCACTCTTTGAAATGAGGGAATACCTCATCCTTCAACTTGATAGAATATACCCATACTTTTTTAATAGCATCATCTATGAAAGTGACAAAGTAAAGAAACCATCTAATGTACTTGTGGGCATAGGACCATCACGCACACTTGTATGAATGAGATCTAAAGGATAAATTGAAGATTCAATGTGCATTTTATGCACATTCTTAGTTTTCTTTTCATATTGAAAATGCTCACATTATGAAAATTTAGAGAAAGGTAAGAGGAGTAAGTAGGGAGAATGAGAAAGGTTTTTTATTCCACTATGAGATACATGGACCAAATGACCATGCCATATAGACATCATAGGTTGTTTAGTGACAGCTAACAACCACCTTGTAACCAAGGCCATCAAGTTGACGGATGGGCATCACATTGCATGATAACTAAGGCACATGGCCCACAATTTTCATAGTAAATTTTGAGCCATTCATAAATTGCACAACCACATATCCAATCCAAACAACATCACACTTATAATAGTCAAAAAGTCTCATGGTACCAAGAGACATTTTTGCATAAGTAGAGAAGCATTCTCTATGTGGTTTCACATGGAAAGGAACACTAAAATCTAGTAGCCATGTGTGGGAAAGAGAATTAGCCATAAGGGCCTCACTAGGCACAATATTTTCAAGTATCAACACATTACCATTATAAAAAATAGCATTAATTTGTTCTATCTTCATAGTTGAATCAAATGGTGTAGATTACTATTTAATATGCCCATTGACATGATGTCATTTACCTTTAGCATTCATCTAATGCATAACATCCTTTCTACATATGTCCTTTCTAATGAAAATAATGGCTCTCGATATCCCTCTTCCTTGATTTACTTCTACTATTTTTCATTTCATCATTCTTGTCTTTATTCTTGCACCTAGCACGTTGCTGATTCTTTCCTTGGTAAGAATCATGAACACTATATGCATCTCCACTCTGAGTGCCAACCATAGACTTTCTGTGGATCTCTTCCCTCAAGAGTGCTCCACGTATGTCATTGTGGACTAGTTTACCACCAAGTGCAGTGTTGCTAATAGATATGTAAAATGTATCCCATGATGATGGAAAGGTGCATAGCAACAACACTGCTTTGATTTCATTATTCATGTTCAATTTTGAGCCGATAATTGAGAAAATATAGCATCAAAATCATTTACATGAGCAACAATACTATTGTGTACTTCATGTAAAGGTCATATAACATTCTCTTCAGATACACTTTATTTGATGTTGTTTCTTTTTCATAAGTGTTGCATAACTTCTTCCAAAGATCCTCTATAGTTTCACAATCCAATACTCTAAAGTAAGCATTACTTGCCAGATGCAATTGAATGGTAGACCAAGCCATTTCACCCAACTCATCCCTATCATCAACCACATTCGCAAGCTTCTTTTGGATTCCATTTATTGGCTTCTATTGCCCCCTCTGAATCGACATATCTTTAATTTGATCCTTCAATAGAGCAAAGTTTGTGCCATCAAATTACTGGATCTCAAAATGGTATTTTCGTTGCAGGATATAACTCCTCTTGGGAATACTGACATTAGAACTTGATCCACTAGATGTAATTGACACCTTTGATGCCATGATGATAGATAGCTGACTAGAATGATAATGGATTTAGAATGCTCCAAACACCATGAAGGGTTTAAAAAGGTGTCCAAGTGTCAAATTCTAGGAAAATTCTGGTAGAGTCTCCACAAAAAGTGGGTCGATAATAGAAATGACCAACTAAGGAGATTATGTGAGAATCTATGTGCTCACACCAATAAGTGTCTCAAGAAGTAAAGTCCATTACATAATTGAAAATCTAAAATCTAGAAAAAAATTCCAGAGTCTCCCCTACAAAACAAGCATATGAACAATCTAGAAAACTCTTAAAATTGTAAGTAATCACATGTAAACCTACATAGTAAATCACTGACTCCAAAATAAGCCAACTGGGCTTATCGAGCACCTATTAACAACTAGCATACATCTCTTATGGCAAGGCTGGGTAAGTCTTTCACGTACATCACCAAAGAGACCCATAAATTTGGGTTTCTCCTAGTTAAGAGAACCTCACCACGATTGTCTTTATGAATGTCAAAAGCTTTATGCAAAAACATAACCACTATGTCAATGACCACATGGCCATACATAAGTGGTATCTATAGAGGTGTACATAGTGTCTATGTGCTCAATATATGGAATAAAATGGCATTGAATTTCTAAAATTATAGCTCAAATGCTAGCCAATAACACCTACAAGTGTTTTTTAACTTTGTTCTTTAGACCCAAAGAAACTTGCATAATCTTGCAATGGCTACTCCTGCCACAAGAGAAAGCCTTTCGAGAAACCTATAAGAAGACTTAAGAGATAAAAATTAAGTGATAAGCTAAATGTACAATATGAAGAAGACACAAATACAAGTTCGTTTAGCACAAAGATTGATCTTTGGACCAATCTTTTGGCTTGTGTAGCCAATATTGTCCCAAAACTACAAACTAGCTTCTAATTTCCCCCAATTTCACCCCAAAGAAACTATAAGAAAGTTGAATGCAAAGAGCCCATGAAGACACTTTGAAGTCTCCAAAATAATGTTAACCTTGTGTAGTGGTAGGGAAATGTGCCAGTTAAGAAAGGGAGACCTGTGGAGAAGTACCAATACTTTGTCTTCCTTGATCGTTGAATTCCTTCCTCGTGCACTGCCAACATACCAACTATGGCTCTACTTACTTGGTTGACAAGGTATGCTAAGGTTGTTGCCTTAGTCATAAACATTGAAGGAAGCCACTACAAGCCACAAAGTTTTGAGAACCAACATTGCTCACTCCAGCCGCACAAAAGCGATAACTTTTTGCTACAAACTTTTCCCTTTAAGAGACTTTGGTACAATGATCTCATAGTAGAAAATTGAGCTTCGGGCAACACACATGGTACTTTTTGCAGACCTATAAAATACACAAAAGTTACATGATAGATAGAGACATCTAACATAGATTATCTAGGTGTTACAAATGCGGACGAACATCGAGTATGTGGCTGATCACATCTATATGTTTTATTAAAGAATATATAAAAAAATATCTCATAGCAATTGGGCCTTTCACATGGACACTAATGGTAACAAATACATTATGTTTCCCTCTAAACTAGATATATCAATACCTCTATTCATCAGGGTAATAGTAAGTAAATCTTGCATTCTATCCTTTAGAACTTCACATTCATCAAGCTTGATTACAAAAAACTTCATAATACCATTGCATTCAGCTATTGAAACATCATAGAACTCTGTTGGAGATAGACGTCTGCGGAAGCACGCGAACAGCACAAGGAAGAAGAAGAAGCTTGGAGCACAAACACACAATACTGAATGTATTACTAGAGAATGTACAAAGATTAGTAGCCCATTAGGGCAATAGGCGTATATACAAGCCGGGGGAAAAAAACCTCCTAAAGAGGGAAAAAAGTGCCCCGGCAGTCCTAGAGTGTTCAAACACATCACTACCTAAATATATCAACAAATCCCCCCTGGGAGTGATGCGGTGAACAAGGAGCTGGCACTCATGTATAAGGAAGTGCCAAGCTATGTGGAAATCACTCCACAAAAGGAAGTAAGGCCAAAGCTTTGTGGAAAGCTTCAAACTTCTCCCTAGGCAGAGCCTTCGTGAAAAGGTCTGCAATGTTCTCCTGCGTCGGCACATATGCCAAGCTGATCTTCCCAGCAGAGAACCTCTCCCTGACATAGTGATAATGCACCTCAATGTGCTTAGTGCGAGCATGGAACATAGGGTTCCTCGCAACTGCCAATGCGCTCTCACTGCCAGTGAAGATGGTGGTGGCAGAAGACTGGCCAACACCCAAATCAGCCATAAGGCGTCTGAGACACACACACTCAACAATCCCTATGAAAGCTGCCCTATACTTAGCCTCACAACTGGAAGTGGCCACAGTAGGCTGCTTCTTGCTCAACCAAGATATACATGAGCTACCAAGCATGAAGCAAAAACCACTGGTGGACACACGAGTGTCATAGCAACCAGCCCAATCTGAGTCAGAAAAAGCATGCAAATCTGGCGCTAGTGATCCCCCCTTGGGATAAAACAACCCAAGTAGCCGAGTACCACTCAAGTAGCGAAAGATGCGCTTAACCGCTTTCCAATGCGTAACTCCTGGGCAATGCATAAACCTGCTCATCTGTGAGACAGCAAACTAAATATCTGGCCGAGTAATGCATAAGTAAATCAAGCATCCAACAGCCTGCTGATAGAGAACAGCATCAAATGCATCTCCAGCATCATGAAGACTCAATCGTAAACCTGTCTCCATAGGAGTGGCAATAGGCTTACAGTCTTCAAGGCCAAAACGCTGCAATAATGTGTCAATATATTTCGTTTGACACAAAGCTATTCCACCATCAACGTGCATAAACTGAATGCCCAAATAGTGATGCAAATGCCCCAAATCAGACATCTCAAATGAGGCATGCAAATCAGCCTTAAAATCAGCAATATGTGTCTCAATAGGACTAGTGAGCAGCATGTCATCAACATAGACAACAATGATCAGAAGCACATCATTAGCACGTTTAACATGTAAGGTTCTTTCAGTTGGACTGTTCTCAAAACCATGTGCAATCAGATAGGCATGTATCTTCTCATACCAAGCACGTGGTGCTTGTTTTAAACCATATAATGCCTTCTTTAACCTGCAAACCTGGTTTTCATGCCCTTTTTGCACAAAGCCACGGGGCTGAAAAACATACACTTCTTCATGCAAGTCACCATTCGGAAATGCTGTTTTAATGTCCAACTGATGTACATTCCAACCATGATGGGCTGCAAGTGCACAAATGCTCCGAACAGTAGTCATACGGCATGTAGGTGCAAAGGTCTCATCAAAATCAATGCCTCTTTCCTGTGCATAACCCTTTGCAACAAGCCTAGCCTTATACCTGTCAACTATACCATCAGGTTTACGCTTCAGCTTGTATACCCACTTAGTGCCAATGGCCTTCTTGCCAGGAGGCAAGTCACATAAAGACCATGTACCATTCTTCATTATAGCATCATATTCAGATTGCATAGCAGCCATCCAATTTTCTGAATTTTGTGCTTCATCAAAAGAAACAGGCTCATTCTCATCACAGAGACTAGATGCAGCCATAGCATAGCAATCTGATGCAAAGGAGGCACTATGAGAGCCTGAACGAGTACAATATGACAAAGGTGCATCTAATTTGCTGTCACGCAAAGTCTGCACCATCCATTTTGGCATAGTTTTTGCCTGCTCAATATCAGCTCTCTCATCAACAAGTGCATCATGTAAATCTGCATCAGAAATGGAATGATCTGCATCATCATATGAAACCTGTAAAGGCTGAGAAGTTGCCTCATTAGGACCAGCACTAGCCTGTCCACCTGTAAAAAGAGGCATCAAAGTATCATACATGTCTTTGGAGCTAACAGATGTCTCCTTAGTACATGAAAGCAATGGCTGGATAGCATCTTCCACAAAGACAACATCATGGCTAACCAGAATGCGTTTAGTCTGTGGATGATACAAACAATAGCCTTTACTTTCAGAACTGTATCCAACAAAAATACATTTTACTTCCTTATCATCCAATTTTCTGCGATGTTGTTCAGGCACTAATGCATATGCCAAACAACCAAAAACACGCAGATGAGCAACAGATGGCTTGCGGTCATGTCAAGCCTCATATGGAGTGATAGACTGCAACGCTTTAGTGGGACACCTGTTCAATACATATGCTGCACACATGATAGCCTCAACCCAAAAACTATGTGGTAAAGCGTGACTTTTGACCATGCACCTCGCCATCTCCATGAGTGACCTGTTCTTTCGTTCAGCAACTCCATTCCGTTGAGGTGTATACAGCACTGTACACTGCATTAAAATCTGAAGACATATATTCCCCCCCCGATCAGAACGGAGGGTGCCCATTTTACATGCTGACATATTTTCAGCCAAAACCAAAAATTGTTTGAAGCACATGAACACTTCGGACTTTGCTTTGAGTGGATATACCCATGCATGCCTGGAAAAATCATCAATGAAAGTCACGAAGTAAAGGTAATTTCCAAAAGAGGGTGTCTGCATAGGACCACAGACATCACTATGTACAAGCTGCAATTTCTACGTAGCCCGAACTGAACCATCTTTTGGGAAGGAAGAACGTTGCATTTTCCCCAAAATACAGCCTTCACAAACATGTTTTCCAGGTGCCTCAAGTTTGGGCAAAGAGGACACCATTTCAGATTTTTGCAGGCGTAACAAACTAGCAAAATTCAGATGACCAAAGCGTGCATGCCGAAGCTTTGCATCTGACATAGCCTGAGAATCATGAACTACACATGTCGAATCATTCACAGATCTTTCATAGTCTATGACCTTATACAGCCCACGACATAAAATGCCAGAAGCAATAATCACATTGCCATTTGAGAGATCATGGACTGTACACCTGTCATCAACGAATTTCACAACCAAGCCAATCTTGGCTAATGTAGAAACTAATAACAGGTTCTTTTGATCCCTGGCACAAATAAAGCATCTGACAAAGTGAAAGAACTACCATCAGCAGTAGTCAGAATGATCTTACCAACTCCCATAACAGGATAAGAGGAGTTATTGGCGCATGTGACAGTATTCCCTGTAGGGGAAGGCTCGAGTGAAGAGAAGAAACTACGTTGTGAGGTAATATGTTTGGTCGCCCCATTGTCAAAGTACCAAACATCTGAGTCTACTGCAGACATGCACTGATCATGAGAAGATGGGTCAAAACTGCAGACAGTAGTAAACGCCCATTCTTCTTCCTGCACAAGATTTGCAGACTCTGTTTTTGGTGTAGAGGCCTCTGCAACAACCATTCCAACCTCTTTCTTCTTTGCCTCTTTAGCAGCCAGTTTTGGACAGTTCTTTATAATATGATCATTTCCTTTACAGTACTTGTAGAACAATTTCTGCTTTTCTGATTTCTTCTCATCTTTATCCTGGTTCTTCGATTGTGCAGCATTTGCAGATTTCTGCTTACTAGTAGAAGAGCTCCATTTTCCTTTGCCCTTCTGACTAGCCAGGAAAGCTTGATCTGCAACACGCATAATGGACCTGTTCTGCCTGGACTGATCTTCTTGCAACAGAATAGAGACTAATTCCTCAAATGACAAGGCATTCGGATTGCCTTTCATCATCAACCGAAGAGTAGAGGCAAAACTCTAATATGAATCAGGAAGACCATTCAGAACGGTCTGCACAAGTGAGCTATCTGGTATTACCTCATCAGCAGAAATCAATTGTTCCTTCAGGTCTTTGATCTTTGTAAGAAAACTGTCCATAGAATCACCTTCATTCATGTGCTCACTCTCCAACTGTTTTCGGAGGTAAGCAACACGAGCCTCATTCCTAGCCTGGTACAAAGTGGTAAGTGTATCCCAAGCATCCTTTGTTGTTCTGCAAGAGCGAATGTGAGGAATAATGGCACGTTTGACAGACAAAGCTATCAATGCATGTGACTAGGCATCTCTGCCATCCCAACGAATCTGCTCTGCAGTAGGTGCAACAGAAACAGCAGCACGAACAGGAATCTGCGGAATATCATCTTCGACACCATCTTCATCAGCTCCAACACCTGTATTTGCAGTACCTGTCGTTACAGGTGTAACAGGACGTCTTTCAACACCCTGCACAATATTCCACAATCCTTTTGCAACCAGTACATGTCGCATCATATAAGCCCATAATGGGTAGTTGGTACCATCCAACTTATCCTCAACAGCCAACATACGGAATACATCACTGCTTTCAGCCATGGCCGATGACTAAAATACCTTGATGCAGAAAATTGACTGTATCTCAAAAAGTTGAACAAAACTGCCCAGACGAGTTCTGCTAGACCTGTAGCAGACTTCGAGACGCTTAAACTGGCGAACAGGAACTGGTATAAACCTTTGGCACAAAAGGACGAAATAGCCTGCACAAGCGCTGCGATAGTGCGTTCGGAGGCCGAAACGAGCTCAGATCGTGATTTCGGCACCACAAAGCAAAGCTGTTTTGATCTCGGAAACGGAGGAGTGTCGACGGTGCCCTAGAAGAAGCGACGATCTGATCTGATACCAATTGTTGGAGATAGACGTCTGCGGAAGCACGTGAACAGCACAAGGAAGAAGAAGAAGCTTGGAGCACAAACACACAATACTGAATGTATTACTAGAGAATGTACAAAGATTAGTAGCCCATTAGGGCAATAGGCGTATATACAAGCCGGGGGAAAAAAACCTCCTAAAGAGGGAAAAAAGTGCCCCGGCGGTCCTAGAGTGTTCACACACATCACTACCTAAATATATCAACAAACTCCACCACTCTACGTTGGAGAAGTTTCAGATCCACAAAAAAATTATTATGTTCAACACAATTCAACTTACATTTGGCTTTGATATTTTTGTAATTGTGGATGTAGCTACCTACATACTCTAGAACTTCATCATTGAGAGATGCTCTAAGCCTCCAAAATTGAGTTGGACTTGTTAAAAAAACGGTTTAAATCCTTCAGCTTTGAGATACAAGCAAGCCACCTTATAAATTGAACTTTATCTTCTCCTACTCAACATTGTTGTATCTATTACATCTTGGATGTCATACACATCAACAAATTAGTTCTTGGGAAAAGACTGGAATTGCTTTTCGATTAGTGATAGGAACTTAAGATTTGTGCTTTAAAAAACAAGGGTCCTTCCAACTTGAGACAAGATGTACTATATTAGATCTTAAATGACATAAGCTCATAACAACTTTTAAAACATGATATGAGTTACCTTAATTATTTGGAAACATACATCATGTTTTAAAACACATCCCTATCTCATATTGCCTAATCTTCTCTAACAAATCCAACACTTATTTTGCAAATTGAATGCCTTTTTTACATCCACTGGTTCCGAGATTTATCTCCAATATGATTTTAATTTTCTTTTCCTTTCTCTTTGGCTAGGGTTTGTCTTCTTCATTCATAAACTTTTCTTTCTCTACTTTCAATTGAGGCCCTCACATTATTTGGCCTCTTGTATATTTTCATTCTTTTGTTGTTTAAAAAACAAGAAAACTATGGATCTTTCCTAACATGATCATTAATGTATCCAAGTAGTCCATTATGAATATCTCTAATACATCAAAGAAATTTTGTAGGGTTCAAGAACAAGGGTGTGGATCTTTGCATCATACAACGTAGATAGATACGACTATCATACCATAGTCAATATGTTAAGGACGCTCTTCTCTCATGATTTCCATCTATGTTGTAATAAGCTCAATATTTTCTTAATATGCCTTGGAATGGTGCATAATCTTCATAGAGATCAATGTGGAGATTATGGAGTCTCCTCTTGTTGAAAGTGTCTCTAGTGCTCTCCAGCTCCACATCAAAGATAGTGAGGAAATGAGGGCAATTGCACGAGATACATGAGCAAATTAGATGGGATGGAAAGGATGTTCAAGCTCATGCACTGATTGCCCTTTCTATGAAGTGACACATTGTTCCACACATCCAGTCAAACAATACTTCAAGACAAGCTTGACATACTCTTACATCTTTGTATGCAGTGCATAATGAGGCACGAGTTTCTCATGTAAGAAAGCAACTTCAAGATGTATGTTTGGTTGAAAATGAGTTAGTGGATGTATATGCTACATGCATCAATGATTTGAAAGAGTGATTAATAAACATTAATTAAATCATTGCACATCTATCACTCATTTCTACATTGCTCAAAGGATTGCCAAAATCTTTTCAAAGCTTTGCTAATATACTTCATTTGGTTGAAAAAGGAAATCCAAATCTATGTACTTTTGATGAGATTATGTCTCTTCTTTTTCAAGAAGAGCAATCAAGAGTGAATAGAAGTGGTTTTCTTGAGGGAACACAAGCATTTGATATTACACAAAAGGGTAAAATCAAGTATGGTTTGGCTTTGGGTTTATCAAAACCAAAGCATCATTCTTCCTCTTCTACCTGTTCCTATCTTGATGGTGACATGCAAAAGAAGAAGCAATGCAAGTATTTTCAAAAGGCTGGACATAGCATTCATGAAAAATTCAGAAAATCACTACAAATGGAGGTATTGTTACTCTCAAGGATTCATTATATGTACCTGCTATCGAGAAGACCTTGATTTTAGTTCCTACTATTGTTAGTGTGGGACTTCATGTACACTTTATTGACAAGAAATCTATGGTTTATGATTTCAACAATGGAAATGTTATTATGATGTCAAGGACATGATGCAATGGTGTATATCTCTTGGATACATATAATAGTGTTTCCTCAAATGATTTTCTTCCACATACTTCTTCTATGGTTGAAATGGAGTTACATCATTTTGAACTTCATTGGTTTTCTTTACTTGCAAAGGAAGGATATGGTTATTGTTCTTTAAACACTTGATTCCATCCAAAAGCATGCATGTGAAGATTTTATACTTGGAAAAGTTTTTTGTGCTTCTTTTCCCAAAGATGGTGCTACACATTCTACACAAAAATTGCAACTTGTTCATAGTGATGTGTGTTGTCTGGTAAAGACTCCATATTTTGGAAAGCATGTATACTTTGTTACCTTCATTGATGATGCCACATACCATACTTGGGTGTAGAAAGAAAAGAGTAAGTTATTCTCTTACTTTAAGATATTTTTAGATATGGCTGAAAAATTATGTGGCAATAAGCTTTTGATTCTTCGCATGGATCATGATGGTGAATACATATCACATTAAGTTAATGCTTTTCTTTGTGAAAGAGGTATCTCACAGTGATTTATAGTGCCATGTACACATGAAAATAATGGTGTTGCACAACATAAGAACAAAACACTTCTTGAAATGGCATGATGTATGGTTAACAAAAAGCATCTTTCATATACATTTTGGATGAGTGTGGTCATGTGGATCAAATCTCTAATTTAGAATATTGTGGTTTGATCAAAGATATCTTGAAGATTTCGTTTCAAGTGTTTGATATGTTTTTATTCAATATGAAATGGTTTAAAGTGTTGTTGGCCGAAATGCATGCATACAAAAATATCCTAGTGTCTTTATACAAATAGAATCAAAAAACTTATAGTCTCAATATCATAGAGCATTTGCATTACCTGAAAAGTGCAAACGAGTAGTTATTATGTTGGATAATGATGATTAAAACTTTTAGTATATCATAAGGATCCAAGAAGAAACAAGTATCTGAAGATCATGATATACTAGAAACTATATCTAGTTTAGATATAATGCCTCCTTCAAATACCATGTAGCATGATATGATAGAACCTGCTCCTTAGCAAGCACATGAGAATAATCAAGAAACCCAAGAAGAGGATACTAGAGCAAACGATAAAATTTGGTACCTATGGAGGATGATAACATGCTTCTGAGATTGGGCTGGGATCAACATAAGGAACTGGAGAGATCTATATGCTGATCAATTTATGTGAAACATCGCATAATATCTTAATGTTTTTTGGGTTTATGTCGGTTGCTACTTTACAGACCTATACAAATATAGGCATGCTTAAGCCTCCATAGGATTGGTAAAATTTATAATTTTTTTTTTTTTTTTTTTGGACTACCGACACCTATTGCAACATCCATAGCGGCCACTTTAGTGCCAATTTTTATTTCATTGTTTATTAAAAAGAAGTTAATTAGTGGTCATTTGTTGACCAATATATGGACCACCTTTGCGATCATGGTCCATTATACGAAGAAAACGTTTTGCTGCACATCTAGACTAGTATTAGAATGGCTATCTTGATGCTTATGGCCATATACCTAAGTGTCTTTAGATGGGTATTGTGATGCCCATAAGTATACAAATGTTTTCCGAGTGATTGATATTTAGACATGGCTTGTGACACTTGAATTTAAAATACACATAAAAAAACTTCGATTATGTTGTAGTGTACTACTACTACTACTACTACTATCAGAGTACAACTTAGAATTTTGTAGAGAGAGAAAGAGAGAGGAATTTCTATGAGAAAGATATGGAGTCTAGGCAGAATTAATGATCCGATGAGATAAAGGAAAGAGAGTTCGATCTCACAATACTTTGATGTATACAGTTGCTTAGATAGAAAGCCACATAATGGCAAATCTATAAACAAGAGCAAGAATGTGCGGAACAAATTTGTACCAACCAATAAATGCTGAGAAGACATTGAGAATGTATTCGTAGAATTATATGTGTTTTATGACTCATTTCTATGCATTTTTCAATAACGAAGGTCGACATCCTATGCCTATTCACGCTATCATGTGTAGTTTATTTGGAAAAAAAAAATCATGAAGCTACAGAGATTTACATTTCACAATATGGGGAGGTGTGTGACATTTCATGGACACAACTATTATGCATTTGTTGGGCAGTTTAGGAAAAGCACAATCATTGCTAATGAAGCAAATTATGCAGTTTCAGCACATTCTATTCGAAACTTAAAAGTTTCCAAAAGGCAATAACAAGTTATATTTTTTTGGTGCAATAACAAAGTTGCATTTTTTTTTCAGCAGCGCAATCACATATTTGCATTTATAATTGATCATTGCAGTGGGCTTTTAGAAGAACAAACACATGGCGGGCATTAGATTATGTAGCAAAGCAACTACACCTACAGAGTTATAGAGAAGAGAGACTAGTTGTGATCAAAGACACCGTCCAACTTGATTCCCTTATAGTGGAGTGAAAGGTGTTGGGAAAAAATGAATTGTTTACTTGATTGGATTTGGCATCTCCATAGGTAGTGCATTATTGCACACCCTTGTGTCGGTGTTTAGTGGCCACATGAGAAGGAGAGAGATAAGAGATCAGAATCTACATCTTTCACACATGCTATAGTCTATCCATTCTACAGTCGTTCATCTTTGTGGCGCAAAGGTCAATCTCTTTGACTATGCACACTCGATCGACTTCCTTTTCTACAGTGGTGCAATAGCTTACACATCCAAAAAACGTGAATAAATGAGGCATGGACAGAAGAAAGCTATAAAAACTTGGAAGTAGGTCTTAAGAACTAAACAAGCTTTATGTGTGTCACCTACTTTTGTAGTGCATCTGTAGTGCAATGCCTTTTCACAAGAAAAGCTGTGTTACAATATACATCAAACGCGCTAAATGTAACAGTCTGGCGATGCTAAAAGATTGAATGCACATGCGAGTATGAGTCAATATCAATTTTAAATGCTCAAAGCTCTGTACCAACGAAACATGACAAAAGCAAGCAAAAGGATTGAATGAGCTTCTTTCAGAAAGAGAACACATAGATGTAACGTGCAGACTCTCATCATCCTTGAAACCCATTGTATAAATCTTCAAAGTTGAAGGATTAATTCAGTTACCTGCAGGTTGTGATAGTTGATTGTCGCTCATGATCCTTGAGACTCCCTTAACTCTTGAGAATATGAGATACTGTCTGATGGTAGCACTATCTCGTAAGCACCTGCTTTTCCTCACAATCTTGCAAGATGGAAATTGGAATGCTTCAATGCAGACTCCAGACTCAAGAGAATACGAAGTAGAGGTTGAGGCTGGTCTTCGATGTCATGAAACCTCGAATGCTGACTCTTGACTCTTGAGGCTGCTCAGTGCTCACTGTTGTTAAGTTTCTCTTCGATGTTGTGAAATTGAGCCTCATCCAATCTTGACTCCTCACTCTTGAGGCTATAGCTAACATTGTTGGATGTATAATCCACATCATCAATCCAAGCCCGAAGATTATCTCACGAATACTAAGTATAGCAACTCAACCAACCAACTCAACGACTATAAAATTGTATCTTGTGATTGGTAATATAAGTATCTTCTTTGCTACGTGTCTCATCTTCTCTGTGATGTGCCATAGTTGTTCTTTCAATTCCTTTGTTTGGTTTAAAAAACACTATTTTATGAAGAGAAGAAGACTATATTACAATAACACACTAATTATATCATATGTTTGGTAAGGGATCTACTTTGCTTAAAGGATTCCACAGGCTACATGCAACATCTCCTCGAGCGGTCAGGAGTTGGACCTTGGTTCTCAAATAAAAGCTAGAATAGAGGTTCGAGACCTTAATTTTTTTCACTTACTATGAGATGAATCTTTTTTTTTCCAAAAGGAAGTTCGGTCAAGGCCTACTCTCCCATGCTTGAATTAATAAAAGAACAATAATACAGTGAATTGGCTTAGTGCCCTTGGGAAACCTAAGAAATCGTGGGTGACAAATGTTTTAAATGTTTCAAAGGGAATTATTGAGAAGTTTAATGATTTTCTCATCACCCTCTTGAGCAACCCACTTGTTTTTAATCTTGTTGTTCGTCCACAACACTTCCCCTCTGATGGCATTTCACAACACAGAAGGGCGGGCAATTCTTTCTCCAAGTAATGCTTGTTTCCGAATGATTTGCCTTTGTAAGCTCAAAATCTTGGGTAGAGATTGCCAGATTGGGTAGCTTCTAGGGCACAAGAAGAAGAGATGGCCAAGGTCACTCTTCCCCAAACACAATGCTTACACAAGTGAGGGGCCCCATGGATATTATTAGCTTTGGCATAGGTCCAAATTCCATGATGGAGGATTTGCTACATAAGAATTGATTTTTTGTTCTCAATGAGAGGATGCCCATAGATCCTCAAGTTTCCATTTGATGCTAGACCATTCATGACATCATCTCCTATTAAGGGAGATGTGCCCGTCAAGGTGCTTATGGATCCTCCGAATTTTATTCAATTTATTACCGTTCGATCATCTTAACCCTTCAATCCGGGGGTGGGTTGTTCCCAAGAAGGAGACCAGTCTTTGATTTTTCCAAAGAGTTGATTCTATGTTAGAGAACGCACTAGTCATGATAGTTACCTCTCCTAATAGGGTCTATGTATTAAAATCTAATCCAATGACCTCTCAAGGTTCGAGAGATATTTGAACTTGCTAAACCCTTTGTTCCATAGCTTCTTTTGCTCTTTGGATGTTTTCCGATTCAACTTCTTTGATCCCTTAATAGCAAACCATATAGAATCATCTTTCCTAATTTGGGCCACTGATTTCCAATCTTCAGTAACCTTGATATATGGTTTCATCTTGTTCCAACTCTTCCATATGGAGCAAACAAGGTCAAAGCCAATCAGAGTCATTAGACACAGAGAACATTAAGGTGAGCAGATGAGCATCCTTCCACCTTCCCTAAAGCATAAGAGAGGATTTACTCTAAGGATACATTTTTCCCATCAAGCTTCCACATTGTACCATGCTTTGATTAGCCAGTTGGAAGACAATTTATCTACCATAGAACCTACATCCAAAATGCTCAATCCACCATACTCTTTTTGGTTAGCGCACAAGGTCCACTTGATTTTGGTCACACCCCTCTTTTTGGGATCACTATTCTAGAGGAAACTTCTACAAGTACATTCTAGCATGCCAAAAAATAGATAATAGATGAGATGAGGAAGGGGTTGATCTCCATTGCATGCCCCGCTAGGTTGAGATACATGCCCTCTCCAGTAGGCCAATTTATTATCCAATTTGGCTAAGTCAATTCCAACATTGGCCCATAGAAGCTTCAAAACCCATTAGGATACCAAAGAGCCAAAAATTTGTCCATTGGGTATTTCATTACATCCTTGGTTAGTGAATAATTGCAATGAAGGCCTATAGATGGCCTTGAAAGTAGTTTTGGAGTGATTTATTTTAGATCCAGGAGCAATGCAAAAAAAACATTTAGACATTACTAGTAGATGTTGACACCATTATGATCATTATGCACAAAAGCATTTGTCTCATCCGTGAAGAGTCTCATAAGCATCTGGTTCTGACCATGAGAGAGTCGAAGTCCCTTGGATCAGCCCAAGAAGGTCTTGATCATTAAGCAAGCATGAAGGCCCTCGGTGGCAATGGAAAAAAGAAGAGGAGCTAGAGGAAAACCCTATCTAATAGAGTGCTTTAGCGATAGATTCATTCATTGATATTAATTCCGACCGAGGCATTCCTCATAATTGTGGAGATCATGTTGATGAGTTTAGGTCCACAACAGATGTCTAGCCTTGTGTAGGACCCTTCTTTTCTGCATCCACAAACCACAAAGATATAGGGACTCTACACTTAATCTTTGGTGCTACGATTGGAGTACTGGGCATGCATTTATGAAACAATTTGCCTTGTTGATGCAGGTGGATATATCGAGCATATACAAAAGTGTTAGACCACAACGTATTCTGCCATAAAAAAGAGGATTTCCACACCATTTACGGCATGTCTATCGCTGGTATAGATCTAGGTACTATATCAAAAAAACCGATTAGTGAGGCAGATTGGTTGTCTGTCTTCAAGGTAGCTCAACTCAAGGGGAAGATGAAAGTTAAATATGTTAGGCAAGAGTTCTATGATGCACTGATGGTGTTACATCAGAAAGTCTACGACGAGGTACCAACAAACTACAAATTGTCTGTACGACTCACTAGAGCCTTTGCACTTGAAAACTGTACCACTGCTCAAACATCAAAAAATCCAGCTATGTACCAAGTGACATCATTTATAGGTGCAGAAGCTTCTATTGAAAGATGCAAGAAGATGGATACATTGTAGTCGAAGATGCAAAGGTTTTACAGTTGTTTGCACGATGATGCTTCACCACTTTTAGAGCCTTTGGATATGAATTTGCACAAACAGAAAGAAGATGTTGAATTATATGCTCAACAAGGTACGATAGTTGCTACTATAAGCTGAGTGGAGGGTACTAAGGTTATATGTACTTTAGAATTGTTGATTGATAGTGAACAAAATAAGTTGGATAGGGTAAAGCTTGATTTGGATCAAGCCAAGCTATCAAAGGCTGCTGAGTCTAAGGTGACTACAGCAGTCATTGAGATGAGAAAAATGTTACAGGTTTCCATACATGAATTGAAATGTGATGTGGGAATGTCTCCTAAGAGGAGGATTCAGTTGAAGATGCGAATTCAGATATATACTGTTAATCTGGAGCTGTTAGGGGTTGAGGCAGATGAGAATGACAAGGTGCCTGAACTAGAGGTAATATTTAGCTTTATTGACATTGGTTGGAACATTTTTCTAAGTTTCAATACTGATCATGTGGATTGTTACATACACACACTGAATATAAGTTGCATGAGAATCGGCTGAAGAGTGCAAATCGACATCTATCCTTTGTAAAGAACATGTTAAGCATGATGGATTCAAATGAATTGTCACCATTATTGCCATAAAGGGTGAGTTTTATAGTGCACCTTATGCCATGCAACCATGCATATCAATATATTTGTTTTGCAGCACATTGTCGTGCGTCAGTCAACTATTTAGGACCTGAATGTGGTGTTGAAATACTAGAACATGTGTGGCAAACAATCTCTGGATTCTTTGATGGTGGATTCAACTTTCACAGAGGTAAGCTTGTCATGTTGATTAATATTAATACTATTACTTTTTATCCATGGTTGTGGCTTCTTGGTTAGTTGTTTGTAACTAGATATTACTAATTAGGTTGCTACTTGTTATCTATTACTAAGTAGATGGTTCTTAGTTACTTGTTACTAAGGATCTATTACTAATTAGATTATTACTAGTTATTGAGTTGCTTCTTCTCAGTAACTTGTGAGTATTGTTGATATATTTAGGTAGTGATGTGTGTGAACACTTTAGGACCGCCGGGCACTTTTTTCCCTCTTTAGGAGGTTTTTTTCCCCCGGCTTGTATATACGCCTATTGCCCTAATGGGCTACTTATCTTTGTAAATTCTCTAGTAATACATTCAGTCTTGTGTGTTGTGCTCCAAGCTTCTTCTTCTTCCTTGTATTGTTCGCGTGCTTCCGCAGACATCTAACTCCAACAATTGGTATCAGAGCAGGTCGTCGCTTCATCTAGGGCGCCGTCGACACTCCTCCGTTTGCAGTCTCAGATTCGCACGAAATTTGGTGAGCATACTCAGGGTGTTTCAGAGATCAAAACAGCTTCGTTGTGCGGTGTCGAAATCGCGATATGAGCTCGTTTCGGCCTTCGAACGCACTATCACAGTGCTTGTGTAGGCTATTTCATCTTTTTGTGCTAAAGGTATATACCAGTTTTTGTTCGCCAATTTAAGCGTCTCGAAGTCTGCTACAGGTCTAGCAGAACTCGTCTGGGTAGTTCTGTTCAACTTTTTGAGATACAGTCAATTTTCTGCATCAAGGTATTTTAGTCACCGGCCATGGCTGAAAGTAGTGATGTATTCCGTATGTTGGCTGTTGAGGATAAGTTGGATTGTACCAACTACCCATTGTGGGCTTATATGATGTGACATGTATTGGTTGCAAAAGGATTGTGGAACATTGTGCAGGGTGTTGAAAGACGTCCTTTACACCTGTAACAACAGGTACTGCGAATACAGGTGTTGGAGCTGATGAAGATGGTATCGAAGATGATATTGTGTAGATTCCTGTTCTTGCTGCTGTTTCTGTTGCACCTACTGCAGAGCAGATTCGTTGGGATGGCAAGCTAGGAATGAGGCTTGTGTTGCTTACCTCCGAAAACAATTGGAGAGTGAGCACATGAATGAAGGTGATTATATGGACAGTTTCCTAACGAAGATCAAAGATTTGAAGGAACAGTTGATTTCTGTTGATGAGGTTATACCAGATAGCTCACTTGTGCAGACCGTTCTGAATGGTCTTCCTGATTCATATCACAGTTTTGCTTCTACTCTTCGGTTGATTATGAAAGGAAATCCGAATGCCTTATCATTTGAGGAGTTAGTCTCTGTTCAATTGCAGGAAGATTAGTCCAGGCAGAACAGGCCCATTATGCGTGTTGCAGATCAAGCTTTCCTGGCTAGTCAGAAGGGCAAAGGAAAATGGAGCTCTTCTACTAGTTAGCAGAAATCTGCAAATGCTACACATTCGAAGAACCAGGATAAGGATGAGAAGGAATCAGAAAAGCAGAAATTGTTTTGCAAGTACTGTAAAGGGAATGATCATATCATAAAGAACTGTCCAAAACTGGCTACAAAAGAGGCAAAGAAAAAGGAGGCTGGAATGGTTGTTGCAAAAGCCTCTACACCAAAAACAGAGTCTGCTAATCTTGTGCAGGAAGAAGAATGGGCGTTTACTACTGTTTGCAGTTTTGACCCATCTTCTCATGAGCGGTGCATGTCTTCAGTGGACTCAAATGTTTGGTACTTTGACAGTAGGGCAACCAAACATATTACCTCACAGCGTAGTTTCTTCTCTTCACTCGAGCCTGCCCCTACAGGGAATACTTTCACATGCACCAACAACTCCTCTTATCCTGTTATGGGAGTTGGTAAGATCATTCTGAATACTGCTGATGGTAGTTCTTTCACCTTGTCAGATGCTTTATTTGTGCCAGGGATCAACAAGAATCTGTTATCAGTTTTTGCATTAGCCAAGATCGGCTTGATTGTGAAATTTGTTGATGACAGATGTACAGTTCATGATTCTCAGGCGATGTTATTATTGCTTCTGGCATTTTATGTCGTGGGCTGTATAAGCTCATAGACTATGAAAGATCTGTGAATGATTCGGCATGTGCAGTTCATGATTCTCAGGCTATGTCAGATGCAAAGCTTTGGCATGCACGCTTTGGTAATCTCAATTTTGCTAGTTTGCTACGCCTGTAGAAATCTGATATGGTGTCTTCTTTGCCCAAGCTTGAGGCACCTGGAAAACATGTATGTGAAGGCTGCATTTTGGGCAAAATGCAGCATTCCTCTTTTCCAAAAGATGGTTCAGTTCGGGCTACACAAAAATTGCAGCTTGTACATAGTGATGTATGTGGTCCTATGCAGACACCTTCTTTTGGAAACTATCTTTACTTCGTGACTTTCATTGATGACTTTTCAAGGCATGCATGGGTATATCCATTGAAGGCAAAGTCCGAAGTGTTTTTGTGCTTCAAACAATTTTTGGTTTTGGCTGAAAATATGTCAGCATGTAAAATGGGCACCCTCCGTTCTAATCGGGGGGGGGAATATATGTCTTCTGATTTTAATGCATTTCTGGCTGAACGTGGGATAAAACACCAGTGTAGAGTGCCGTATACACCTCAACAGAATGGAGTTGCTGAACGGAAGAATAGGTCACTCATGGAAATGGCGAGGTGTATGGTCAAGAGTCAGGCTTTACCACATAGTTTCTGGCTTGAGGTTGTCATGTGTGCAGCATATGTACTTAACAGGTGTCCCACTAAAGTGCTGCAGTCTATCACTCCATATGAGGCTTGGCATGACCGCAAGCCATTTGTTGCTCATCTGCGTGTTTTTGGTTGTTTGCCATATGCATTAGTGCTTGAACAACATCGTTGAAAATTGGATGATAAAGCAGTAAAATGTATTTTTGTTGGATACAGTTCTGAAAGTAAAGGCTATTGTCTGTATCATCCACAGACTAAACGCATTATGGATAGTCGTGATGTATTTGTGGAAGATGATATTCAGCCATTGCTTTCATGTACTAAGGAGACATCTGTTAGCTCCAAAGACATGTATGATACTTTGATGCCTCTTTTTACAGGTGGACAGTCTAGTGCTGGTCCTAATGAGGCAACTTCTCAACCTTTGTAGGTTTCATATGATGATGCAGATCATTCCATTTCTGATGCAGATTTACATGATGCACTTGTTGATGAGAGAGCTGATATTGAGCAGGCAAAAACTATGCCAAAATGGCTGGTGCAGACTTTGCGTGACAACAAATTAGATGCACCTTTGTCATATCGTACTCGTTCAGGCTCTCATAGTGCCTCCTTTGCATCAGATTGCTATGCTATGGCTGCGTCTAGTCTCTATGATGAGAATGAGCCTGTTTCTTTTGATGAAGCACAGAATTCAGAAAATTGGATGGCTGCTATGCAATCTGAATATGATGCTATAATGAAGAATGGTACATGGTCTTTATGTGACTTGCCTCCTGGCAAGAAGGCCATTGGCACTAAGTGGGTATACAAGCTGAAGTGTAAACCTGATGGTACAGTTGACAGGTATAAGGCTAGGCTTGTTGCAAAGGGTTATGCGCAGGAAAGAGGCATTGATTTTGATGAGACCTTTGCCCCTACATGCCATATGACTACTGTTCAGAGCATTTGTGCACTTGCAGCCCATCATGGTTGGAATGTACATGAGTTGGACATTAAAACAGCATTTCTAAATGGTGACTTGCATGAAGAAGTGTATGTTTTTCAGCCCCGCGGCTTTGTGCAGAAAGGGCATGAAAACCAGGTGTGCAAGTTAAAGAAGGCATTATATGGTTTAAAGCAAGCACCACGTGCTTGGTATGCGACGATACATGCATATCTGGTTGCACATGGTTTTGAGAACAGTCCAACTGAAAGCACCTTATATGTTAAGCGTGCTAATGATGTGCTTCTGATCATTGTTGTCTATGTTGACGACATGCTGCTTACTGGTCCTCTTGAGAAGCATATTGCTGATTTCAAGGCTGATTTGCATGCCTCATTTGAGATGTCTGATTTGGGGCATTTGCATCACTATTTGGGCATTCAATTTATGCAAGTTGATGGTGGAATGGCTTTGTGTCAAACGAAATATATTGACACAATATTGCAACGTTTTGGCCTTGGAGACTGTAAACCTATTGCAACTCCTATGGAGACAGGTTTACAATTGAGTCTTCATGATGCTGGAGATGCATTTGATGCTATTCTCTATCAGCAGGCTGTTGGATGCTTGATTTATTTATGCATTACTCGGCCAGATATTCAGTTTGTTGTCTCATAGATGAGCAGGTTTATGCATTGCCCAGGAGTCACACATTGGAAGGCGGTTAAGCGCATCTTTCGCTACTTGAGTGGTACTCGGCTACTTGGGTTGTTTTATCCCAAGGGGGGATCACTACCGCCAGATTTGCATGCTTTTTCTGACTCAGATTGGGCTTGTTGCTATGACACTCGTGTGTCCACTAGTGGCTTTTGCTTCATGCTTGGTAGCTCATGTATATCTTGGTTGAGCAAGAAGCAGCCTACTGTGGCCACTTCCAGTTGTGAGGCTGAGTATAGGGCAGCTTTCATAGCTACTATTGAGTGTGTGTGGCTCAGACGCCTTATGGCTGATTTGGGTGTTGGTCAGTCTTCTGCCACCACCATCTTCACTGACAGTCAGAGTGCATTGGCAGTTGCGAGGAAACCTGTGTTCCATGCTCGCACTAAGCACATTGAGGTGCATTATCACTATGTCAGGGAGAGGTTCTCTGCTGGGGAGATCAGCTTGGCATATGTGCCCACACAGGAGAACATTGCAGACCTTTTCACGAAGGCTCTACCTAGGGAGAAGTTTGAAGCTTTCCACAAAGCTTTGGGCTTACTTCCTTTTGTGGAGTGATTTCCACATAGCTTGGCACTTCGTTATACATGAGTGCCAGCTACTTGTTCACCGCATCACTCCCAATGTGGATTTGTTGATATATTTAGGTAGTGATGTGTGTGAACACTCTAGGACCGTCGGGGCACTTTTTTCCCTCTTTAGGAGGTTTTTTTCCCTCGGCTTGTATATATGCCTATTGCCCTAATGGGCTACTTATCTTTGTACATTCTCTAGTAATACATTGAGTCTACAGAGGTCTAACTCCAACAAGTATCTATTACTAATTATCTTGTTACTAGTTAGCTATTACTAGGTTACTAATTTATTACTAATTATCTTGTTAACAATTAGTAATTACTAAGTAGTTGGTTCCTAGTTAGCCGTTAGTAATTAGCTATTACTATTTAGCTTGTTACCAGTTAGTTATTACTAAGTAGCTAGTTCTTGGTTAGTTGTTTGTAATTAGCTATTACTAATTAGCTTGTTACCAGTTAGCTATTACAAAGTAGCTAGTTCTTAGTTAGTTGTTAGTAATCAGCTATTACTACTAAGCTAGTTACTAATTAGCTATTACTAAGTATATGGTTATGGTTAGTTGTTTGTAATTAATTAGCATGTTACTAGTTAGCTATTACTAAGTTGCTAACTCTGAGTTACTTGTTAGTAATTAGCTATTAATAATTAAATTGTTACTAGTTAGTTATTACTAAGTAGCTGATCGTTAGTTACCTGTTAGAAATAGTTATTAATATATTAGTTTGTTACCGATTAGCTATTAATAATTAGCTATTAATAATTAGCTATTACTAAGTAGCTATTACTAAGTAACTATTACTAAGTAGCTATTACTAAGTAACTATTACTAAGTAGGTATTACTAAGTAGCTAATTCATCATAGCTATTACTAATTAGCTATTACTAAGTAGCTATTACTAAGTAACTGGTTCTTAGTTAGCTTATTAGTAAGTTATTATTAATTAGCTTGTTATTAATCACCTATTACTAATTAGCTATTACGAATTAGCTATTACGAATTAGCTATTACGAATTAATATTTAGTTTGTTAGTAATCAGTTATTTCTAAGTAGCTTTTACTAAGTAGCTATTACCAATTAGCTATTATGAATTAGCTATTACTAATTAGCTATTACTGATTAACTATTATTGATTACCTTGTTACTAATTAGCTATTATTGTTCAGCTATTACTAATTAGCTATCACTGATTAGCTATCACTCATTAGCTATTATTGATTAGCTATTAATGATAAGCTATTACGAATTAGCTAATACGAATTAACTATTACAAATAAGCTATTACTAATTAGCTATTACTAACTAGCTATTATTAATTAGCTATTACTAATTAGGTATCATTAATTTGTTATTATGAATTAGCCATTACTAATTAGCTTGTTACTAAGTGGCTATTAAGTAACTAGTTCTTGGTTAGTTGTTCATAATTAGCTATTACTAATTATCTTGTTACTAATTAGCTATTACTAAGTAGTTGATTGTTCGATAGTTGTTAGTAGTTAGCTATTACTAATTAGCTTGTTACTAATTCACGATTATTAATTAGTTATTATTGATTAGCTATTATCGATTAGCTATTACTGATTAGCTATTATGAATTAGCTATTACGAATTAGCTATTATGAATTAGCTATTACTAATTAGCTATTACTGATTAGCTATTATTGATTAGCTATTATGAATTAGCTATTATGCATTAGCTATTATGAATTAGCTATTACAAACTAGCTATTAATAAGTAGCTATTACTGATTAGCTATTGTTGATTAGCCGTTGTTGATCAGCTTTTAATAAGTAGCTATTACTAATTAGCTATTATTGATTAGTTATTAATGATTAGCTATTACGAATTAGGTATTACTAATTAGCTATGGCAAATTAGTTATTACAAATTAGCTATTACTAATTAGCTATTACTAATTAGCTATTACTAATTAGCTATTACTAATTAGCTATTATTAATTCGCTATTACAAATTAGCCATTACTAATTAGATTGTTACTAAGTAGCTATTAGGAAGTAATTATTTCTTGATTAGTTGTTCGTAATTAGCTATTACTAATTAGTTTGTTACTAATTAGTTATTACTTAGTAGTTGATTGTTCGATGGTTGTTAGTAGTTAGCTATTACTAGTTAGCTTGTTACTAATTTGCGATTCCTAAGGATCTAGTTTTTCGTTAGTTGTTTGCAATACGTCATCCATGAACTATCTCTTTCTTACTCTTTAACCCTCTAGTGGAACACTAATCTAGCTGGTTTCATTGTGCTAAGCAGTTGCTCGTACCTCCATAGGAACAATTACCAACATTGCTGATGTTGCATACGATAGGGAGCTTGGGACAAGTGAGAATGTTGGACGTACACCATTTGCTGAATGTAAAACTTATGCCCAATCTTCATAATCGAAAGAGAAAGAAAATATTCCATCCTTCCTCCAAACACCATCTGCAATGGATGCTAGTGTGGATCCTTGTCCAATTGACTACATGCAAGATGCAGAGTCCATACGCATTGACTTTCATAGTGGTCAAGACAGAATGATTGAGAATATTCTTGATCGAGTTAGAAGCTAAGATATTCATCTAGCTAGTCACAACTCTGTAGTTGATAATGATCCCGTTGTTTGTTCAAACAAAGGTCATCTGCAGAATCCAACCTTTGATCCTAATCAGAGTCCAAATAGATATGTTCTTCAAATGAATGCTACAAATGAAACCTCCTCAAAGAAAAAATATTGTAACCCAGCCTCAGTTTTTGACATGTGTGGATCCCCAACAAAGGTTGTAGGCATTCATGTACAAGAGGATGCCACTCTAGCACAGTTTATGGCAAATGCAAAAAGAAATTTGCAAGCACCTGTGAAACGACAGAAGAAGCCAAGCCATTTGCACCCAATTACAAGACGGTAGACTACTCAATCACACTTGAACGAAGGTATTGTACCTGATATAGAGGATCTTTTGAAAGAATAGTACTAGTGTTCACCCTCTTACATCATTGTCCTTTACTATCCGCACGTGTGGCATCATCCAAATCTATTAGCTATCATCACAGTTTGTGATCAACCTATTTTGTAATCGATGTTATTAAAATATTTTGTTGTCTCTCCCTTGTATTATATACCCTATACATATTTGATAGCTCAATTGTGTCATTGATTGTAATGATGTAAACAATTCTTCTTTTGGTATTATATGGGCAAAATGGCATTTTTCCATAACTTAAGCACCAACTTGGAAATAATTTGAAGTCTTAATGCCACCATAAACATTAGCAACACATTTGTATGAATTTTACAATCGTTCCTCACATGATGCCTTTTCACAGTGATATGATTTGGATAGTAGTAAATAGTTTCAAAGTGAGGAAACTGATTTCACTATTTAGTTCTACTGTTCACCTCTTTGTAATGGTTACTATCCATACGTGACATTGTCGAAATCGATTAGCTCTCATAGTATTTTGTATTTAGCCTATTTTGTAATGATGTTATTGATTGTATTTATCATATTCTATACAATTTTTGATAGACTAATAGTGTCATTGATTGTAAGTTGTAATGATGTTTGGCTTATAGGTCAATAAAGAACAAAGTTCCATCCACAGCTGCCACAAAGAGAGTCTTACATCCTCAGCAAGCCAATGTCAAGCTGCAACAGAAGTTGAGCACAAAGATGCCCAAAAAGAAAAAAAACTAAATAAAGTATCAGTTTCAACTCATATTGATCCTATTTCAACTCAAACATGTCCTATTTCAACTCAAACTGATCTTATTGCAACAACAGTTGAGCAGAAAGTATTAGTTTCAACTCAAACTAATCTTGTACTAGTGTTTACACCAAAAGGCAATCAAGAGCCTAAACAAATACTAGGCAAGTCAAAAAAACGAAAGAGGTTGATCATATGATAATGGAATCGAAATTTACTGACATAGAAAGGGACCCTCCAAAGATTCAATGTGGCCTGAGAGAGGAGGAGGTACATGAATTGAAACCTATTCACAAGGATTTACAACCTAGGGCTCTTATTCTCGAAGTTGAAGTATTTATGAATATCCGGAGTAAGCAGGCCTTTCTTGACAGTAATGCTTTTCTTCAATGGTGCCTTGAACATTTCAATGTATGGATTTGGAGTGCCTATGATCTAGATGAGGTCAGCAAATGTATTGATACAATCTTCCCAGAGTTCAGGAGGAAATTTATGGATATTTGGGGGAGGGATCAGTGTTTTTGGAATTTTTCAATCCATTTCAAGAAATTGGCTCATTTCTAAGACAAGAATGTGGAGTATGGGCCTGAAAATACATTGATAATTGATACTACTGCTTACATGTTATTTTACAACATTAGAAGATGTTGTCTAACATTACCAAAGATGACAGTTAGTGAAAGACTTAACTATCTATCACGAACTCTTTGTGATCGACTTTGGAAATGGTTAATAGCCCCAAATTGTATTGAGTACGCAGATATTATTTTCAGATTAATTCCTCTTGATGAAGAGAGTTTGTCTATATATCATGGAATACATCAAGACCATAATCGAGATTACAAACATAATCGAGATTATAGACATAATCGAGATTATAGACAAAAACACTGAGTAATGCCAACTCTAGGGTGTCTATGAATGGTTCTATTTTTGAACCCTTCAATCTTTATAGATCTATCAGACAGGGATGTGCCCTTGCTCCTCTTCTGTTTGCTATTTCTAGTGATGCTCTCGGATGGTTAGTCAAAGATAAAATTGAACAAGGATTTATTAGAGGTATTTCTATGCCTGGATGAAAGTTAAAGAGGGTTATAACTTAAATCCAGTGTTTGCTTCTAATCTCTGGTTTCACGAGACTCATTTATTGATATATTTAGGTAGTGATGTGTGTGAACACTCTAGGACCGCCGGGGCACTTTTTTCCCTCTTTAGGAGGTTTTTCTTCCCCCGGCTTGTACATACACCTATTGCCCTAATGGGCTACTTATCTTTGTACATTCTCTAGTAATACATTCAGTATTGTGTGTTTGTGCTCCAAGCTTCTTCTTCTTCCTTGTGCTGTTCGCGTGCTTGCGCAGACGTCTATCTCCAACAATTGGTATCAGAGCAGGTCGTCGCTTCTTCTAGGGTGCCGTCGACACTCCTCCGTTTGCAGTCTCATATTCGCACGAAACTTGGTGAGCATACTCAGGGTTTCGGCCTCCGAACGCACTATCGCAGCACTTGTGCAGGCTATTTCGTTCTTTTGTGCCAAAGGTATATACCAGTTTCTGTTCGCCAGTTTAAGCGTCTCGAAGTCTGCTATAGGTCTAGCAGAAGTCGTCTGGGCAGTTCTGTTCAACTTTTTGAGATACATTAAATTTACTCCATCAAGGTATTTTAGTCACCGGCCATGGTTGAAAGCAGTGATGTATTCCGTATGTTGGGTGTTGAGGATAAGTTGGATGGTACCAACTACCCATTATGGGCTTATATGATGCGACATGTACTGGTTGCAAAAGGATTGTGGAACATTGTGCAGGGTGTTGAAAGACGTCATGTTAAACCTATAACGACAGGTACTGCAAATACAGGTGTTGGAGCTGATGAAGATGGTGTCGAAGATGATATTCCGCAGATTCCTGTTCGTGCTGCTGTTTCTGTTGCACCTACTGTAGAGCAGATTTGTTGGGATGGCAGAGATGCCCACGCACATGCATTGATAGCTTTGTCTGTCAAATGTGCCATTATTCCTCACATTCGCTCTTGCAAAACAGCAAAGGATGCTTGGGATACACTTACCACTTTGTACCAGGCTAGGAATGAGGCTCGTGTTGCTTACCTCCGAAAACAGTTGGAGAGTGAGCACATGAATGAAGGTGATTCTATGGACAGTTTTCTTACAAAGATCAAAGACTTGAAGGAACAATTGATTTCTGCTGATGAGGTTATACCAGATAGCTCACTTGTGCAGACCGTTCTGAATGGCCTTCCTGATTCATATCAGAGTTTTGCCTCTACTCTTCGGTTGATGATGAAAGGCAATCCGAATGCCTTGTCATTTGAGGAATTAGTCTCTGTTTTGTTGCAGGAAGATCAGTCCAGGCAGAACAGGTCCATTATGCATGTTGCATATCAAGCTTTCCTGGCTAGTAAGAAGGGCAAAGGAAAATGGAGCTCTTCTGCTGCACAATCGAAGAACCAGGATAAAGATGAGAAGAAATCACAAAAGCAGAAATTGTTTTGCAAGTACTGTAAAGGAAATGATCATATTATAAAGAACTGTCCAACACTGGCTGCTAAAGAGGCAAAGAAGAAAGAGGCTGGAATGGTTGTTGCAGAGGCCTCTACACCAAAAACAGAGTCTGCAAATCTTGTCCAGGAAGAAGAATGGGCGTTTACTATTGTCTGAAGTTTTGACCCATCTTCTCATGATCAGTGCATGTCTGCAGTAGACTCAGATGTTTGGTACTTTGACAGTGGGGCGACCAAACATATTACCTCGCAGCGCAGTTTCTTCTCTTCACTCGAGTCTGCCCCTACAGGGAATACTATCACATGCGCCAATAACTCCTCTTATCCTGTTATGGGAGTTGGTAAGATCATTCTGACTACTGCTGATGGTAGTTCTTTCACTTTGTCAGATGCTTTATTTGTGCCAGGGATCAAAAAGAACCTGTTATCCGTTTCTGCATTAGCCAAGATTGGCTTGGTTGTGAAATTTGTTGATGACAGGTGTACAGTCCATGATCTCTCAAATGGCGATGTGATTATTGCTTTTGACATTTTATGTCGTGGGTTGTATAAGCTCATAGACTATGAAAGATCTGTGAATGATTCGGCATGTGCAGTTCATGATTCTCAGGCTATGTCAGATGCAAAGCTTTGGCATGCACGCTTTGGTCATCTGAATTTTGCTAGTTTGTTACGCCTGCAGAAATCTGAAATGGTGTCCTCTTTGCCCAAACTTGAGGCACCTGGAAAACATGTTTGTGAAGGCTGTATTTTGGGCAAAATGCAGCGTTCTTCCTTTCCAAAAGATGGTTCAGTTCGGGCTATGCAGAAATTGCAGCTTGTACATAGTGATGTCTGTGGTCCTATGCAGACACCCTCTTTTGGAAATTACCTTTACTTCGTGACTTTCATTGATGATTTTTCCAAGCATGCATGGGTATATCCACTCAAAGCAAAGTCCGAAGTGTTCATGTGCTTCAAACAGTTTTTGGTTTTGGCTGAAAATCTATCAGCATGTAAAATGGGCACCCTCCGTTCTGATCGAGCGGGGGAATATATGTCTTCATATTTTAATGCATTTCTCGCTGAACGTGGGATAAAACACCAGTGTACAGTGCCGTATACACCTCAACAGAATGGAGTTGTTGAACGAAAGAACATGTCACTCATGGAGATGGCGAGGTGCATGGTCAAAAGTCAGGCTTTACCACATAGTTTCTAGCTTAAGGCTGTCATGTGTGCAGCATATGTACTGAACAGGTGTCCCACTAAAGCATTGCAGTCTATCACTCCATATAAGGCTTGGCATGACCGCAAGCCATCTGTTGCTCATCTGCGTGTTTTTGGTTGTTTGGCATATGCATTAGTGCCTGAACAACATCGCAGAAAATTGGATGATAAGGCAGTAAAATGTATTTTTGTTGGGTACAGTTCTGAAAGTAAGGGCTATCGTCTGTATCATCCACAGACTAAACGCATTCTGGTTAGCCGTGATGTTGTCTTTGTGGAAGATGCTATTCAGCCATTGCTTTCATGTACTAAGGAGACATATGTTAGCTCCAAAGACATGTATGATACTTTGATGCCTCTTTTTACAGGTGGACAGGCTAGTGCTGGTCCTAATGAGGCAACTTCTCAGCCTTTGCAGGTTTCATATGATGATGCAGATCATTCCATTTCTGATGCAGATTTACATGATGCACTTGTTGATGAGAGAGTTGATATTGAACAGGCAAAAACTATGCCAAAATGGCTGGTGCAGACTTTGCGTGACAGCAAATTAGATGCACCTTTGTCATATCATACTCGTTCAGGCTCTCATAGTACCTCCTTTGCATCAGATTGCTATGCTATGGCTGCATCTAGTCTTTGTGATGAGAATGAGCCTGTTTCTTTTGATGAAGCACAAAATTCAGAAAATTGGATGGCTGCTATGCAATCTGAATATGATGCTATAATGAAGAATGGTACATGGTCTTTATGTGACTTGCCTCCTGGCAAGAAGGCCATTGGCACTAAGTGGGTATACAAGCTAAAGCGTAAACCTGATGGTACAGTTGACAGGTATAAGGCTAGGCTTGTTGCAAAGGGTTATGCACAGGAAAGAGGCATTGATTTTGATGAGAACTTTGCACCTACATGGCGTATGACTACTGTTCGGAGCATTTGTGCACTTGCAGCCCATCATGGTTGGAATGTACATCAGTTGGACATTAAAACAGCATTTCTGAATGGTGACTTGCATGAAGAAGTGTATGTTTTTCAGCCACGTGGCTTTGTGCAAAAAGGGCATGAAAACCAGGTTTGCAGGTTAAAGAAGGCATTATATGGTTTAAAGCAAGCACCACGTGCTTGGTATGAGAAGATACATGCCTATCTGATTGCACATGGTTTTGAGAACAGTCCAACTGAAAGCACCTTATATGTTAAACGTGCTAATGTTGTGCTTCTGATCATTGTTTTCTATGTTGATGACATGCTGCTCACTGGTCCTATTGAGACACATATTGCTGATTTTAAGGCTGATTTGCATGCCTCATTTGAGATGTCTGATTTGGGGCATTTGCATCACTATTTGGGCATTCAGTTTATGCACGTTGATGGTGGAATGGCTTTGTGTCAAACAAAATATATTGACACATTATTGCAACGTTTTGGCCTTGAAGACTGTAAGCCTATTGCCACTCCTATGGAGACAGGTTTACGATTGAGTCTTCATGATGCTGGAGATGCATTTGATGTTGTTCTCTATCAGCAGGCTGTTGGATGCTTGATTAACTTATGCATTACTCGGCCAGATATTCAGTTTGCTGTCTCACAGATGAGCAGGTTTATGCATTGCCCAGGAGTCACGCATTGGAAAGCGGTTAAGCGCATCTTTCGCTACTTGAGTGGTACTCGGCTACTTGGGTTGTTTTATCCCAAGGGGGGATCACTACCGCCAGATTTGCATGCTTTTTCTGACTCAGATATGGCTGGTTGCTATGACACTCATGTGTCCACCAGTGGTTTTTGCTTCATGCTTGGTAGCTCATGTATATCTTGGTTGAGCAAGAAGCAACCTACTGTGGCCACTTCCAGTTGTGAGGCTGAGTATAGGGCAGCTTTCGCAGCGATTGTTGAGTGTGTGTGGCTCAGACGCCTTATGGCTGATTTGGGTGTTGGTCAGTCTTCTGCCACCACCATCTTCACTGACAGTCAGAGCGCATTGGCAGTTGCGAGGAACCCTGTGTTCCATGCTCGCACTAAGCACATTGAGGTGCATTATCACTATGTCAGGGAGAGGTTCTCTGCTGGGGAGATCAGCTTGGCATATGTGCCCACACAGGAGAACATTGCAGACCTTTTCACGAAGGCTCTGCCTAGGGAGAAGTTTGAAGCTTTCCCCAAAGCTTTGGGCTTACTTCCTTTTGTGGAGTGATTTCCACATAGCTTGGCACTTCCTTATACATGAGTGCCAGCTCCTTGTTCACCGCATCACTCCCAGGGGGGATTTGTTGATATATTTAGGTAGTGATGTGTGTGAACACTCTAGGTCCGCCGGGGCACTTTTTTCCCTCTTTAGGAGGTTTTTTTTCCCCCGGCTGTACATACGCCTATTGCCCTAATGGGCTACTTATCTTTGTACATTCTCTAGTAATACATTCAGTATTGTGTGTTTGTGCTCCAAGCTTCTTCTTCTTCTTCCTTGTGCTGTTCGCGTGCTTCTGCAGACGTCTATCTCCAACATCATTATGGACTCGACGTGTGAATGCTGAAGAAGCTTCTCCTTTACTTGTTAAGATGAATAAGTGCAAGAAAAAAGGCTTTAACTCATGGAATAGCCTTATGTCTGGGTAGGATATTTCTTCATTAATCACATTGTTGATTTATCTCTTGGTTGTAAACAGGTGCTTATGGATCAGAGGGAGCTACTCTTGAAAGCCATGGAGAAGTGCAACCACAACAAAGGGCTTGAGCTACATATGATTGTTATGGATATGTTCCAGAATTTCAAGAAAAAAGTAGGTTCCTTTCCCAAGTTGGTCAGGAGGCTGATTAAAAAGTGGAATCTCCAATGGACTGCTCATCAATGATCCTACAGGTTTCAGGTCATTTTGGCCCTTCCTCCTGTGAATAAGCACTCCATCTGATTGTGGCTTATCATTCACCAGGGCCTATGGATAGGGAGCAGAGCTTGTAAATTAAATTTGGGGAATGGCAATTGTAACAGTTGTGGCACGTTGGAGGATCTTTCTCGCCTGTTCATGGAATGCTTTCATGCTTAGAAAATCTCTACCTCACCCTCGTAATAATCTCTGCCTCACCCTTGGCAGACCAATAATGGGTTGTATCCCTTGCTTTGGAACACATGGAGAGCACAAATATTATGGAAAAATCTGGGTTGGAACAAATAAAATATCCTTTGGAGATGATAGTAGGAATCAAATTTACAACTGTTGGAAAGAAATGAAGTTTGTTGGACATGCCTACCTTTCTAGTATCTTTGATGCTCCTATGCATCAAGCCATGTATTCAAAAATCATATGTAATGTTAGATACCAACAGTGGAGAGTCACTCTCTCTAAGATGTATTGTCCCAAGAGGGCCTGCCCCCTGCACAACTGTACAATATTTCCTAAATTTAACTTAATCTCTATTTTCCATTAAAAAATTAACTTTTAAGTCTATGGGTGGATTCAAACTATTCCGATGGTACATAAATGGCATTTCCTTCCAAAATCATGCTTCCATCTGAAGATCAATTCATCTGTTTTGGGGGTGCGTGTTTTTTTCTGAGGGGGCTAAGTTGCCACACTTTTTTTCCTTTTGAAATGGAGGTTCAGCTGAAGCCTACTCCCCCACACTTTAATTTTGAAATCGTAATCGTACAAGTGAACGAGCATAGTACCCATGGGACCCCCTGTATCCCACAAAGCAAGGGTTAGACAATTGCTGTAGCCAGGGATTGAACCCCCGCCCCGAGCCCCCGCCTCAAGAGGCAAAGACCCAATCCAACTAAATTGAGCATGCTCTTTTTTTGAGAGAACAAAAAAAATGAATGTTAATATAGAAGAGTTACAAACCGTGCTAGGGGCAAACCCTCACCAAATACGGATAAGCACTCCACCCTTTTTTTTCTAAGACAACAAGAAGATTAGATTAATGATGGTATGTGTAAGTGTACAGAGGGCAGGATCCCACACAAGGGTCCCAGATTACAATAAATACTCAGCAAATATTGTTGGAGCAGGAGACATACATCTGGGTAGGATACAAGTCAGATAGATATAAAGGTTCCTGATACACAAGATCATGTACATGAGAAAATCATGTCAAATCTAGAACTAGAGTACAATTTAAGTAATGAATCTCTCCACCGGTTGGGGGAGGTGTTATACAGATGTTTAGACAGTTGAAAATCCTCAAGAGGGGCTATCTTGATAGCAAGAAGACACCTCACTGCAATGTCTTTGAACCCTCTACAGCTCTTGAATTTCTGCAACATGTATCTAGCAACATCAGCAAGGTGAACAAGCCTGTGGGAAGTGCATTGAAGAAGCTTCTCCTACAGCATCTTTTTGTGCAACAACAATACCTAAAAACAAGCAGGAGATAAGTTAGTGATATCGTACAGTCTTGAATGACCCCACCATTGATAGTAGGTCATTCCAGCTAGAGTATCCCTTCTTGCAACACTTGTGCTCTTTGATTCCCATTTTGCAATTGTTCCACAGAGATAGACATCCAATCTAGATGCTTTCTTGAAGAAAACAATCAGAATGAGTAAAGTAATTCTCATTAGGGCAACATGCCTTTTTAGCCTCCATCCAAGCCTTCCATAATCTACAACAAAGGGAACTACCTACAGCAACAAAAGAGTGAGGAGACACAATAATATCCCATAAAGAATGATTTTGCCAGGATTTTTAGTTTTCTATATAAAATTGTTTACTATTTCTTTTTATGAGGTTAGCCCATATGTCAGAAGAATCCAGGGTTCTAGCTATCCATTTAGTAGCTTTATTAGGGAGGCAGCATATGTTCCACTTGATTGAACTTCTCAGCACAGAAGTGGTTACTAAAGAAACTAGTTTATAATTATCTAGTCAAATTGTGTACATAGTGCCAGACAAAAAAGTCATCCAACATCACATGGGTATTACAAATTCCAGGGCATACTACTATAAACGGCCTCATACACATCACCATTTATGGCAAATATGTCAGGTGACGTGGGTATTTTAATGCATCTTACAAGATGGGAATACATATAAGCTGGTGGTCTTGTTTCTAACAACCTGTAGACATTTTCTTCTAGTTAAAATAAACCCACCACATAATATGTTCTTGAAGCTATCAGGTTGTTCCATGCATCCATTACATTCTTCGGACTGAATTGTTTTCCTTGTGTGCACTTTAATAAATAGAAATATGCACCTTCATCATTGTCCTCTTCTACATTGACTACAAAGTTGTCATCCACTTCCAATGCATCTGATAGGTAGTTTCCATCACCTTACAAATGTAAAATTGGAATAGGATGAGTTTTTTTGCTTCATCTAACTCACTGTTAGGAGTCAAAGTATGGTACGCCCAATTTTTAACGTGGCATTTGTTGATGCATCTTTTCCACTGACCATGGATACAATGAAAGCAATAACATGTTAGTTCTCTGACACCAATGCAATGTCCACCTAACCTTGAATAGCCATGAATCGAATGCAAGGATCGAACTTGAGACATCCCCTTACAATCCAAAGCCTTCTCCCTAGGCTAACATGTATAAATGAAGAAGAAAATGAATAAAAATAAAAATAGAAAACAAAAATGTTGAGCTCGGATGTGTCAATCTTCACTTCCTAGAACACTCGTGTGATATCTCTCCGTTTTGACTCTGACAAATGTCCCCTGAGAAATTTCACAACATCTGCAACGCACTTCAGCATTGCACCTCCAGGTTTAAGTTGTTCATTGTTTTGCGCCCTTTTCACAACTACACCTACACCATCATGTTCTCCCCTCCCGTGCCCTGACTCAAAGAAGTTCCATATCATAGTCATGCCTGTTAGCCCTGAATATCGTCCTACGAAGTAAAATGGATGTTTAGCTTTAAATTGAGAAGGTGCACCATCTAACCATACCCAATGTTGGCTTAATTCAAGGTTTAACTCTCTCAACCATTGCCAATGTAATTGGAAACAATGTTGCACAAGAAGGGTGTCATGCTTCTTGTCATTGGATATGAAGAAGTGGATTACCTTTTTCGGAATACCCTCCAAACGAAAATATGTGATATGCACAAAAATAGTTACCTGTACAGGCCACCAATGCATAGATTGTATTTCATTTTGCTTGTGGAATGTATAATTTTCTGCAAAATCAACCACTGAAACCACAACATTGCCTAGTAATTCAGAGACACACATCTTAAACTGGCTCGCTTGCCAGAAATAAATGAAATTGTGCTTGATAAATTTCTTTAGATTTTTCTCAAATAATCTTGTTACAACTTTAGGACTCATCTCCCTCTTTATCAATTCTTTCCTTTTATGAACTTATCCTTCATACATTGACTCGACATCTTCAAAGATCTTTACAGGAATATGATATTCCTCAATGTTGGTCTCTCTCGGACACCACTTAAAATGTCCTACTCCGCAATCAAAGCACTCACCCATCACACATTTGTACTGGTGGAATGTGGTAGATTTTGACATGGACTTAGAATACTCTCTATAATGCTGATAATTGATCAAAATGTAGTTGTTGAAGCATTGGACCTTGATGTCTTCCCTACTTGACAAATAAAACAATCACATTTACAAAGATAGCTATGCACGACCGAGCTTGATTGACGTAGGAGATTGATTGCATCCTTAAGGTATGA
Source organism: Ceratopteris richardii (assembly GCA_020310875.1). Taxonomy (NCBI): domain Eukaryota; kingdom Viridiplantae; phylum Streptophyta; class Polypodiopsida; order Polypodiales; family Pteridaceae; genus Ceratopteris; species Ceratopteris richardii. Next base: position 175,125,840 of record CM035419.1, read on the forward strand.
CATTTAAACGTGATAAATGCAGCAACATGTGAATCTGTCTTTCAATCTCTTAACAAAATATGGCTTCAATGATTCAAACTTTCGAAGCTGGATATTTATCATTGGATGCAATTGTTTGAAGCGTATAAATAGCTCCATCTACATTACACAAACAAGTGGTTATTAGTGGTCATTAATTAGCTAGTTATCAGTTTGTTACTACTAAGTAGTTGGTGGTTAGTTGTTACAAGGCGTTAGATTGTTACTAGTTAGTTCTCAGTAATTAGCTATTACTAATTAGCTTGTTAGTAATTAGCTATTATTAAGTAGCTAGTTCTTGATTAGCTATTTGTAATTAACTATTACTGAGTAGCTCGTTCTTAGTTAGTTCTCAATAATTAGCTATTATTGAGAACAATTAGCTTGTTAGCAATTAGCTATTACTAAGTAGCTAGCTCTTGGTTAGCTATTTGTAATGAGCTATTACTCATTAGCTTGTTACTAATCAAATATTACTAAGTAGTTGGTTCTTGGTTAGTTGTTTGTGATTAGCTTGTTACTAATTACCTATTATTAATTAGCTTGTTACTAATTAGCTATTACTAATTAGCTTGTTACTAATTAGCTATTACTAATTAGCTTGTTATTAATTAGCTTGTTACTAATTAGCTATTACTAATTAGCTTGTTACTAATTAGCTTGTTGCTAATTAGCTTGTTACTAATTAGCTATTACTAATTAGCTACTACTAATTAGCTATTACTAATTATCTTATTACTAATTATCTTATTACTAATTATCTTATTACTAATTGGCTATTACTAATCAGCTTATTAGTAATTAGCTTGTTACTAATTAGCTTATTACTAATTAGCTTGTTACTAATTAGCTATTAATAATTAGCTATTACTAATTAACTTGTTACTAATTAGCTTGTTACTAATTAGCTATTACTAATTAGCTTGTTACTAATTAGCTATTACTAATTAGCTTGTTATTAATTAGCTTGTTATTAATTAGCTTGTTACTCATTAGCTTGTTACTAATTAGCTATTACTAATTAGCTTGTTAGTAATTACCTATTGCTAAGTAGCTTGTTCTTGGTTAGTTGTTTATAATTAGCTATTACTAATTAGCCTATTACTAATTAGCTATTACTAATTAGCTTGTTACTAATTAGCTTGTTACTAACTAGCTTGTTACTCATTAGATTGTTACTAATTAGCTATTACTAATTAGCTTGTTACTAATTAAATTGTTACTAACTAGCTTGTTACTCATTAACTTGTTACTAATTAGCTATTACTAATTAGCTTGTTAGTCTTTAGCTATTACTAAGTAGTTGGTTCTTGGTTAGTTGTTTGTAATTAGCTATTACAAATTAGCTTGTTACTAATTATCTTGTTACTCATTAGCTTGTTACTAATTAGCTTGTCAGTAATTAGCTATTACTAAGTAGTTGGTTCTCGATTAGCTGTTTGTAATTAGCTATTACTAATTAGCTATTACTAATTAGCTATTACTAATTAGCTATTACTAATTAGCTTCTACTAATTAGCTATTACTAAGTAGCTTGTTACTAATTAGCTTGTTAGTAATTATTTATTACTAAGTAGCTGGTTATTAGTTAGTTGTTTGTAAATATCTATTACTAATTAGCTTGTTACTAATTAGCTATTACTAAGTAGTTGGTTCTTGGTTAGATGTTTGTAATTAGCTATTGCTAATTAGCTTGTTACTAATTAGTTATTACTAAGTAGCTTGTTACTAATTAGCTATTACTAAGTAATTGGTTTTTGGATAGTCGTTTGTAATTAGCTATTACTAATTAGCTTGCTATTAGTAACTTATTACTAAGTAGTTGGTTCTTAGTTAGTTGTCAGTAATTAGCTATTACTAATTAGCTTGATAGTAATTAGCTATTACAAAGTAGTTGGTTCTTGGTAAGGTGTTTGTACTTAACCATCCAATCGTATCATAGATGACTTTCCTGCTTACTCCCAATGCCCTAGAAAGTCTTGAAATATTTATCTGATTTGTTGATGAATATGCATCACTATATTGAGCCATCATCAATGTTGATCTCTTCAACACAAGGTCATCAGAATTCTTTCTCATACTTTGCAGTGTATTCCGAAGATTGGTGAAAAGGGCACATGTTACATGATCTTTGTTACTGCCCATTGCATCAAAAAGTTTCCCAATACATGGACTCTGCAACATCCTATTTAGTGCCTCGATTTTATATTCACAACATAAGTGTCTAGGTTGATTTTTAAAATACTTGATGATCTTATCCACAATGCCATCCAAGTTTCTTGAACTGCAATTAGCATTACCCTCCACATTAGTGCCCGACCTTGATGTTATTGTGTCTCTATATTTCCTTTTCTTTTCCTTCCAATAACATCTTAATGCTTGCTGATCACTATCCACTATTGGTATTGCATTAACTTCCATCAGTTCGCTTGTCCGAGATTTCCCTATATCAACACACTACAAATGATGAAGAAACCATAAATACAATAACATCTACCACTCATCAATCCACTTTATTATATTGACTTTACATTGAGTATGCTCATCTGATATCATTATGTGCTCCATCACTTACGTATGTAGACTTGTTATACCACTTTTAAACCTACAACAATCATCCAAAACTTCAGATGTTAGATACAATGAATGAACAATATGAAAATAAATGGACATTGTTAGGCATACTTTTAAACATGCAACAATCATCCACAATCTGAGATGTTACTTGTACATAACTTCCCTTTTTTTTAGAGAATAGGAAGAAAGTAGATTAATGAGGGAATTGTACAAAATGTGCAAGGGCCAAGAGCCCACACATCACCATAAAATCAATGTCACCAGTCTTTACAATGAGAAGCTGCACCATCTGACCATACCCAATGTTGGCTTAAGTCAAGGTTTAGCTCTCTCAGCCATTGCCAATGTAATTGGAAACACTGTTGCACAAAAAAGGTGTCATGCTTCTTGTCATCAAATATGAAGAAGTGGATTACCTTTTTAGGAATGATCTCCAAACCAAAATATGTGATATGCACAAAAATAGTTATTTATACACACTCAAGATGCAGCACATAGAAAAAATACGTATAGTGATGGAGTCCCTCTCACTATTGCCCACTCAACATGCAACACATAGAAAAACTCACAGGCAAGAAGAGGTACTGTGGCATACTCTCCAACATGCAACACGCAAAAAAATAGTTATCAATATTCCTCACTCAGGACGCATCGTGTAGAAAAAATGCCTATACTTATGGAGTCCCTCTCACTGTTCTCCACTCAACATGCAGCATGCAGAAAAACCCACGTCATGAATGCTCCATGCAGGGAGTTGGAAAAGCATTCCTACTCTGCAACCCACAAAAAACGCATCAAGCTTTGTAATGTCTTTTCTGCCCCAAGGATACATGTTGGTGATGGCTTCCAAAGTCTGTTTCTGGCTCTTAACAGAGTCGATTTTCCACTTCAACTTGGGCTAAAAATATCAAATGCAGAGCTTCTAGGTCGACCCTATTCTTGGCAACGTGAAAGTTAGGGAACCTGAAGCACAATGAGCAAAAGAAAATGTGAGAATTGATTCTTTAGAGTTGATTAAAGCCTCCGATTTTGTGTTGTGCACATATGTCTTCCATCGCCTATCAAGACAATCACTAAAAGATTAAGTCATGACTCATTACAATAGCATAGGATCAAAAAAACAGCATCCAAGAAAACTTCTACCTTGCATGCTCCATAATGAATGTATGGCTGCAAAAGACAACAATCAGCTACGCAGAAAAACTCCCAGGTGATAATGAGGTACTGCGACCGAATCTCCAACATGCAGGAAGGAGAAAAACCCATGTCATGAACACTCCATGCTCCAGCATGAGTATTGCGGCCTACTCTCGCCCCACCACCTCGCTTTTACTTCTCTTTCAATAACTATTGCACGATGTTCAGCTAAGAAGGAACGGGTTTTTCCAGCTAATTAACTATGTCCCAGACATCACTTTTTTGTAAACATTAACATGCTTTCACCCATAAATTGAAATATATATTTTATGTTTTACTTATATGATCTTTTTCTTATAGTGAGTTTGATGAGAGACACAGAAAGTACATATTTAGTTCATTAGAGACAATTTGGCACTAGATGGTCTCATAAGTGGTCTATCAAAGAGATGAGAATACTTATGGCACATCATCATGACAATGCACGGTATGCATTGCTTTTATTTTTTATATTTGTTTGTTTGTATGTATGTATGTATATATATATATATATATATATATATATATATATATATATATATATATATATATATATATATATATATATATATATATATTATATATCATTACAACATATCGACCATATACCGAGGCTTTTATCAAGGAAATTGAACGGGTGCATTTGGCCTCGATGTCAGTGTAACTATCGATATACACATCAAAACTGAATCGCCGCTATATGCGTCGGTATAGGGGTCGGTATGAGCATCAGTATGAGCATCAAAAAATATCGACGCCCATACCGACGACACTTCTAGCTAGGAGTATCGATGCTTATACCAACAACATGGGAGTATCGTTGCTTATACTGACGACATTATCTTCAAAATTTTTTTTGGGCAGAGTGTGTTGTCTTTTGCTATAGCAACATTACCATGATGTTGCTTAGCAAAAGACAATACACTTTGCCCAAAGAAAACCAAGTACATGTGATGTGTACTCTAATGGCAACCAAAACATGATTTCATATAGCAAAATACTATCGGACACAAAAGAAATGAGCAAAATGAACCATGCATCATGTACAAAAAAGTTGTGTATTCCATAAATGAAGCATGTACAAGAGTGTGGCAAAGCACTTCCATATAGGAACCGAATACAAAATGTGGCAAAGCACTTCCATATAGGAACCAAATACAAAATTATGGTGCACCATTTCCACATATGAGTGTAATACAAAATTGTGGCAAATCACTACCATACATATGCTCAAGGGGATCAAAACCTTTACACCTACAATCCTGGAACAAAGCATATGTGTAAAATGAGACAAATTGACATGATATTCATAAACAACAACTAAAAATACGAAACCAAGCTATAAGTTTACCTCACCATAGATTCTCCCATGAAATGATCGCATCGTGTCCCTCTGAGTTTTGCAACAGTGTAGCCAATCCATGACGATATCCATAAGCTTCTTTGATTCGCATCGGAGGACAACCCACTGCCAACTCCTATAATAAATATGCAAAATGTTAGATGAACATACATGATGTTCTTAACACAAACGAATTCAATAATTAAAATGATACTTACAAATTGGTAGCACATACTATCGTATCCGATGCTACCCAAATGCGACATTCCAACCGTATGTATCTAAACGTGTGGCCGCCGCATCTCGCTGCTGACGATATCGGCCAGGAGTATGTTGTTGCTCATCCTGAATCGATTCCCACTCCTCAACATCTAACCATACAGGCTTCGGTAAGCCTGCTCTGAATGCATCGTGAGCCTCAGCTCACCAATGAGACATCACCTCGCGTGCCATGTGCTAAATCCATTCTGAGCTCACAATAGGATGCTTAGGTGTTGGTTGATACTCTTCATATATCGACTCTGTGATATAATTTTTGGAATCTTTATCCTGTTCGCTCCATTTTAACATGACAGAATGTCCAAACTGTATGGGGCAAAGCTGTCAAATGCATTGACACATAGACTTTCTGGCCGCATCCATGATCGGAGCTCCATCATGTATGCGATATATCTTGGAGTCGTCATGGTCATGTGCTCCCCAAGGTGTACGTGGAGATCCCATCTGATCCAATGTGGAGATGTTAGGATATATATATATATATATATATATATATATATATATATATATATATATATATATATATATATATATATATATATATATATATATATATATATATGAACCCTAAACAATCTATAGATCTATTTTTTAGATATTTTCACATATATTTCATTGTATAAATTAATAATAATCCTATAACTTTATTTAGGATGTGTTTTAATATATATATATATATATATATATATATATATATATATATATATATATATATATATATATAACCCTAAAAATTTAAAGATATATTTTATAGATATTTAATTATTTATATTTATTTATATTTTATGTATGTGTGTATGTGTGTATGTGTGTATGTGTGTATGTGTGTATGTGTGTATGTGTGTGTGTCTATTTTATTTATATTTAATTATATACATATATATATATATATTAACCTTTATATATTTAATTATTTATATTTTATATTTTTAGATTTTTCTCTAGTATTTCATAAAAATGTATGTATGTATGTGTGTAAAAACTCAAAAAAGATCTATTTTTGAGATATTTAATTATTTATATTTTATATATTTAGATTTCTCTCTAATATTTCATAAAAATGTATGTATGTGTGTATGTTTGTGTGTATGTTTGTATGTATGTGTGTGTGTATATGCATATGCGTGTGTTTGTATATGCATATGTGTGTGTTTCTATATGCATATGTGTGTGTTTGTTTGTATGTTTGTATGTGTGTGTGTATGTATATGCATGTGTGTATGTATATGCATATGTGTGTGTATGTATATGCATGTGTGTATGTATATGCATGTGTGTATGTATATGCATGTGTGTATGTATATGCATGTGTGTATGTATGTATGTATATGCATATGCATGTGTGTATGTATGTATGTATATGCATATGCATGTGTGTATGTATGTATGTATATGCATATGCATGTGTGTATGTATGTATTTATATGCATGTGTATATGTATATGCAATTTGTGTGTGTGTATACATGTATGTATGCATGTATACATGTCTGTGTATGTATATGCATATGTGTGTATGTATGTATACATGTGTGTGCAGTGTGTATGTATATGCATGTGTGTATGTATATGCATGTGTGTATGTATATGCATGTGTGTATGTAAGTATGTATATGCATGTGTGTATGTATATGCAACTTGTGTGTGTACATGTATGTATGCATGTATACATGTGTGTGTATGTATATGCATGTGTGTATGTATATGGATATGTGTGTATGTATGTATACATGTGTGTGCATTGTGTATGTATATGCATGTGTGTATGTATATGCATGTGTGTATGTATGTATGTATGTATGTATGTATGTATGTATGTATGTATGTATGTATATGCATATGCATGTGTGTATGTATGTATGTATGTATGTATGTATGTATGTATGTATATGCATGTGTGTATGTATATGCAACTTGTGTGTCTATGTGTGTATGCATCTACTATGTGATACCCATTCAAATGATTCAAGTTAATGATTTTTCTCTCGACTTAGAAAGCTATAGAGCTCTTTGGGAAAAACTTAAGCTCTTTCCTCGAGCATAACGTTCTAACCTACAAGAATATATATTCATCTCTATGTTTGGATTCATTTCATATTCCAAACAATTAGAGGGGGATCTACTATCTAATCTAGTCATGTGTTTTCATTATTACTATCATTTTGGTAAGACATCAATATAGTTTCATCTTTATTATCTTTAGTAATTTGTGTTATTTCTTCTATTGTTAAATCTCTCATAAATGACATCATTTGCTGATGGACTAGTATCAATTTCTGATAGTTCCTCTTCATCATCTCTAGAATCTGTACATAGATTATTATCGTTCTCATCAAGCAGATTATTATCATTGTCATGTAGAATGATTCTAATTTCTCTCTGAGATGCAAATATATCAATATTTGATTATGAATCATCAATACAAATTTCTTTGATCTCTCTAATAGTAAAGTTTTCAAACGATGCCCTACATCTAGGTTGAACATAAATGACTTGCCACCATGGATGAGCATCAAGGTTTTTATAAAAAAAATGCTTGTTCAATGCCTAGGAAGAATATACGATCCTCTAGTTAATCACATTATTTTTGAAGAGTCAATTGCCCAAATGCAACATAATTCCCTTCTCATTCCCTTATACTCGTCTTGAAACCAATCAAACTTAAAAGTAATCTATCAAAATATAAAAAAATAAGAATTCATTATTATGTTCATAGATTTTCTTTATTATGTTCATAAACTATATCATAAAAAATACTTTCTTTTACCTATTTGAAGATACGAAATGATGTTTCATAGATACCAATAGTGGTTCCTACATAGTCAAGTTTACTATCCATAAGGTTAGAGATAGTTGCTTGAAAGAAGCAACAATGCTAGAATCCTCTATTTTACGCAAAGAATCAATAACTTTGATCCTAATTTTGTGTCCATAAGCCCACATATTAGTGAACATTTGGTCCTACAATAGAAAATACATTATTAGAAGAGAAACTAATATACATATATGTGCAAAAATAGAATATTAGTAAAATCAAATTACCTTTCTCTCACAACCTATCATTAACTCCCTCTACTCATCTGAGATTCATTCATTATTTGCATTGGCTCATTGCATATGAGTATATAGACAATCCTTGAAAGAAGATATATATGTATTCTCATTACTATGGAGATTATATCTATATCTTTTGTTTCTCTTTCTTTTACTTCAAAGATTTTAAAGTTCCTATTCATACTAATTAATGAATGCTTACATGCATATGCAATAAAAGTAGAAATATCACTTTTTTATTGCAACATAATTTGAAATGGAACTCCCTTACTTTATAATACCTCATCTGTCAATTTTGAAGAATACTTGTTAGTACATGCACATGGAGCTTCTTTATGAACTCTTTCAAGGTATTCACTAACATAGTACATGCAGTCCTCAAGCATCCACCCCTTTGCCACAGATCCTTCTAGTTTCGCTCTTTGTTGCATGTAACCTTTTAATATGCCCATAGAATTTTTGACCCAAAACATCCATCGAGTGTTTACAATTTCCTACAATATCTTTTCATCCACAAGATGGATCAATAAATGAACTTGAGTATCAAAAAATTACGTTGAAAGCTCTTTCTCCATCAGATGTAGGAGCTCCCTACATTCACATTTCTTTTGTAGGATCAAGTCTTTGTCAATCCACCTGTTATCATTCATAAATTAAATTATAAAGAAATTAATTCATAAAGAAAAGATAGTCATATATTAAGCATAAAAGTGTGATAATTACCTAATAAGTTATCCAAGAAAATAGATCACATCCTTTACTCCTTTTGTTGCAAAACCATCGATAACAAGAGATAGAATGTGCTTTAGAAAGTTATGCCAGTCATGTGTCTTTAACTGAGATAAGCTCCTATCACCCAAAGTTGACATGTTTTGGAAAGATGCTCCATATCCTATAGGTATTCAAATTGACTGAATCCTATTGTTGATAGTTTGCAGCTCATTTGTCATAAGTATCCAAGGAGCAAGGTTATAAGTTGTTTCCTATCAACTTTTATAAAAAATTGGCCATCAATTTGGTTCTGTGTTTTGATCATTTAAATCATTTCTTAATGTTTTTCTATCTTTTAATCCAAGAAGATGTTTCCATAATGAATAACAAATATTCCTGAGTAAATGCATAGGATCAAGAAGATGACATATATTAACTCTCTCCAATACTCCAAGGAATACCATATTGATATATTCTCTACTAGTGAAAAATTTTGTTTACCTCTAATCTTCACATTTTTCATCATCGTCATCCTCATTGAAGATTTATGATTGTAGATCTATAAGAGGTCCATCTTTCCATTTTCGATACGAATCCGCAGGTGTCATTGGTTTTGGACACTGATATATTTCAAGCTTTCTAGTAAAATCTATCACTTCTCTTTTGCATTGTAACGAATGATTGTCAAGCAAGAATGGTCGATGTTGAAGATAAATATTTTTATTTAGATTCTTACTATAAACTAATCTCAACCAATCACCATGATAAGCACAAGCCTTATATTCCTTAGTAGATATTCTTGCATGCATGAAAACCATAAAAATATAATTAGACTAACTCACATACAATTGTGTATATATTAAATAAAAAAACTACATCATTACTTGAACATATGCCATATCTTAGAAAGTCATGTATATTCCAAGACGCAATTCCATGAACTATAATGTGTCTTTGATTAATGATTTCGATACATCAATGACATTAATACCTCTAAATAACTTTTGGAGATCATCAATGAGAGGAGCAACATATACATTCATGTCTTTAGCTTGTCTTTTTCTTGAGATTAATAGTGAAAGCATTAAATATTCCTTTTTAATGCTAAAATATGGTGGGAGATTGTAGGTGATGACTACCACTGGCCATGTTGACCATTTACTAGATATCATCGAAAATGGATTAACCCCATCTAATGCAACTCCTAACTCTAGATTGTGTGGCTCTTGTGCAAAACCAAGCCATCTAGAATCAATATGTTGAAAAGTTACACTATTCTCTAGAATTCTCATTAGTCCATCAATACTTTATGATCAAATCCCCATGTCAAAAGCTTTGATAATTCAGGGCTTTGAAACATATGTTTAATTTGTGGAGCTAATGGAACATGTCTCAATACCTTTTTTGGGATTTTTCCCTCTTCATCCTCATATTGAGGAGATTGAAATTTTGGATATGTCAAAGAGCCTACATATTCATCTCTATACAAAATAGATTCGTTAGGACATGCATGTATACAATGATAATCTATACCAAGATTGTTGATTATCTTCTTCATTTCATCATGTGATGCAGGAAGAATATTGTTGCTTGGTAAAAAAATTTCAAATAGTAACCAGAAAGTTCATAGAAAAAATTATTATGAATGAAAATAAATAAATAAATATGTATGTATGTATGTATGTATGTATGTATGTATGTATGTATGTATGTATGTATGTATGTATGTATGTATGTATGTATGTATGTATGTATGTATGTATGTATGTGTATGTGTATGTGTATGTGTATGTGTATGTGTATGTGTATGTGTATGTGTATGTGTATGTGTATGTGTATGTGTATGTGTATGTGTATGTGTATGTGTATGTGTATGTGTATGTGTATGTGTATGTGTATGTGTATGTGTATGTGTATGTGTATGTGTATGTGTATGTGTATGTGTATGTGTATGTGTATGTGTATGTGTATGTGTATGTGTATGTGTATGTGTATGTGTATGTGTATGTGTATGTGTATGTGTATGTGTATGTGTATGTGTATGTGTATGTGTATGTGTATGTGTATGTGTATGTGTATGTGTATGTGTATGTGTATGTGTATGTGTATGTGTATGTGTATGTGTATGTGTATGTGTATGTGTATGTGTATGTGTATGTGTATGTGTATGTGTATGTGTATGTGTATGTGTATGTGTATGTGTATGTGTATGTGTATGTGTATGTGTATGTGTATGTGTATGTGTATGTGTATGTGTATGTGTATGTGTATGTGTATGTGTATGTGTATGTGTATGTGTATGTGTATGTGTATGTGTATGTGTATGTGTATGTGTATGTGTATGTGTATGTGTATGTGTATGTGTATGTGTATGTGTATGTGTATGTGTATGTGTATGTGTATGTGTATGTGTATGTGTATGTGTATGTGTATGTGTATGTGTATGTGTATGTGTATGTGTATGTGTATGTGTATGTGTATGTGTATGTGTATGTGTATGTGTATGTGTATGTGTATGTGTATGTGTATGTGTATGTGTATGTGTATGTGTATTGTATGTGTATGTGTATGTGTATGTGTATGTGTATGTGTATGTGTATGTGTATGTGTATGTGTATGTGTATGTGTATGTCTATGTCTATGTGTATGTGTATGTGTATGTGTATGTGTATGTGTATGTGTATGTGTATGTGTATGTGTGTGTGTATGTGTATGTGTATGTGTATGTGTATGTGTATGTGTATGTGTATGTGTATGTGTATGTGTATGTGTATGTGTATGTGTATGTGTATGTGTATGTGTATGTGTATGTGTATGTGTATGTCTATGTCTATGTCTATGTGTATGTGTATGCATATGGGTATGCATATGTGTATGGGTATGCATATGTGTATGGGTATGTGTATGTGTATGTGTATGGGTATGTGTATGGGTATGTGTATGTGTATGTGTATGTGTATGTGTATGTGTATGTGTATATGCGTATGTGTATGTGTATGTGTATGCGTATGGGTATGCGTATGGGTATGGGTATGGGTATGCATGTGTATGCGTATGTGTATGTGTATGTGTATGTGTATGTGTATGTGTATGTGTATGTGTATGTGTATGTGTATGTGTATGTGTATGTGTATGTGTATGTGTATGTGTATGTGTATGTGTATGTGTATGTGTATGTGTATGTGTATGTGTATGTGTATGTGTATGTGTATGTGTATGTGTATGTGTATGTGTATGTGTATGTGTATGTGTATGTGTATGTGTATGTGTATGTGTATGTGTATGTGTATGTGTATGTGTATGTGTATGTGTATGTGTATGTGTATGTGTATGTGTATGTGTATGTGTATGTGTATGTGTATGTGTATGTGTATGTGTATGTGTATGTGTATGTGTATGTGTATGTGTATGTGTATGTGTATGTGTATGTGTATGTGTATGTGTATGTGTATGTGTATGTGTATGTGTATGTGTGTATGTGTGTGTGTATGCGTGTGTGTGTGTATGCGTGTGTGTGTATGCGTGTGTGTGTATGCGTGCGTGTATGCGTGCGTATGTGTATGCGTATGCGTATGCGTATGCGTATGCGTATGCATATGCGTATGCGTATGCGTATGCGTATGCGTATGCGTATGCGTATGCGTATGCGTATGCGTATGCGTATGCGTATGCGTATGCGTATGCGTATGCATATGCATATGCGTATGTGTATGTGTATGTGTATGTGTGTGTATGTGCATGTGTATGTGTATGTGTATGCATATGTGTATGTATATGGTGTGTGTATGTGTGTATGTGTGTATGTGAGTGTATGTGCATATATGTATATGTACGAATGTGTGTGTATGTGTATATGCATGTATGTGTGTGTATGAGGGTATGTTCATATTTTGTAAATGTGTAAGTCTCAGTCAATGTGGTATGGCCAAGGTGGTCATGTGAGATCTATCTATGTTTTTGGATACATTGTTGCATTTAACAAATAGAAGTGACAAACAGTAAATTTTTTCATTTCATTTCTAATTTTCTTTTCATTTATTGAGGCATGTAGGCTACCGCTTGTCTATATGGGCTACTAAATTGCTTAGCTGCCTCCCATTTAACAGACAACTTAATACTTTCCTTGCTAATTGAGACTTATGCATTTGACTGCAGAGAGAAAATCTCAGTTAGCAATGCAGGTATTGGGTCGTCTGGAAAGTGGGAAGCAAATTTATCTAGAAGATTCTAAAGGTTTCCAAATAAAAGATGGAAAAAGATTTGATGCCAAAGAGCCAAAGACGATTCTCTTCTTACAGGTGCCTTTCATTTTTATTGCACTCTATTATGTTAGGCCCTTTTCTTACCTCTTAGGTTCTTCCAGATAAATTTTCTTGAAGAACCTAAGAGGTAAGAAAAGTACCTAACATAATAGAAGGCAAAAAAATGAGAGGAACCTGTAAGAAGAGAATCCTCTATGGCTCTTTGGCATAGAATCTTTTTCCATCTTTGATTACTAAACCTTTAGAATCTTCTATATAAATTTTCTTCTCCCATTTTTTGGACGCCCTAATATGTGCCTTGCTAATTGAGACTTACACATTTGTCTGCAAAGTTCATGAAGTAGTTAGCAACCCAGGCATTAATTCATCTCGAAAATGGTATTAGAAGCAAATTTATCGTAAATATTCTAAAGGTTTCCAAATCAAATATGGAAAAAGATTCGATTCCAAAGAGCCAAATGATTCTATTCTTACAAGTTCCTTTTATTTTTTTGGTGTGTTGGTGTTTTTTCTTCTGGATAATGTAAACTCATGTTGGTTTTCCCTATATTTTCATCTATAAGATGTGTAGAGAGAAAGTGTTCATTCGATGCACGTTCTTGTTCTCACCCTAGACTTTATCACTTTGGTCTTACTTTCATAGCATGTGTATGTATGTGTGTGCATGTGTGTATGCATGCATGTATGTATATGTGTGTATGCATGCATGTATGTATATGTGTGTATGTATATATTTATATGTGTGCATATGTGTGTATATACATAAATAGATAGAAAAATAAAACATATACCTTAATGGTGTTATTAAGCATATTTTTATTTTGTATATGATTTTCAAATAAAATAATAAAATTAATTTATGGAACCAATACATACGCAAGCATTATCACACTGATCAAGTGGTGGCACATGCTCAAAAATACCATAATTTGGCTGAGAATCATTGGGTACCAATCAGATAAAGATAGGTTCACACATTGACAAAGGGATGGGAGCCCCTATCTGTCAATGATCCTCTATGAGATATAGCTTCTATCAAGTCTAGCTTTCCGCACATTCTTTCCTAACTAGAGATTTGACCATGAGAAATTGTATACATCGTTGAATTATACTAGATTGTGGTGAAGCTTCACCTGGACCCAAGCATCTTTCTCATTTTCGTCAATAACTTTTCCCCTTTGGTCCCATCTGTCAGACATAACTTCCACCATATTCAAGTCCCCAGAGAGGATGACCTCCAATGGTAGAGAATCAAAAGAGTGGCACATATCTAGTATTTCTATGTCTTCATTAGGAGCATAAACCGAAGCAATGGTAAGCAAAAGAGGGGCCCTAAAAGATGTGGCAATCCACCGATGATTCTGATCCATTGTAGTATTTTTCAAGAATGATTTCCATATCGGTTTGAAGCCAATCAAAACCCCAGTGCTCTCATGTCGGTGTTGTGTGGTGATTCACACATGAGAGACCAAGATGGTCTTTAACATCTTTTGCAGATCGACTCCATCAACTTTGACCTCTTCAAGATTACTTTAATGATTTTTATTACAGTTTATATTTAACATGTGATTTATTACTTAACTGTATAAATCATTCATATTATATGTGTTTTTGTGTGCATATATGTATGTATGTGCATGTAGTTGTGTGTGTATATGTATGTATGCACTTGTAGGTATATGTAAGTGCACGTATGTGGATATATTTGTGTGTATCTGTGTGTATGTGTATATGTGTATATGTATGTGTGTAGGTGTATATGTAGGTGTATGTGTAAGTGTGTGTATGTGTATGTGTATTTGTGTGAATGTGTATGTGTATATATGCATTTGTATGTGTATATATGCATTTGTATGTGTATATATGCATGTGTATGTTTATGTGTGTATATGCATGTGTATATGTATGAGGATGCATGTGCATGTGCATGTGGATGTGTGTGGATACATGTGCATGTGCATGTGCGTGTGCATGCGTGTGCATGTGCATGTGCATGCATGTGCATCTACATGTGCATCTACATGGGCATCTGCATGTGCATGCATGTGCATCTGCATGCATGTGCATGTGCATGTGCATGGATGTGCATATGCATGTGTATAAGTATATGTTTATGTATGTATGTGTATGTGCATGCATGCATGTCCATGCATGTGCATGTAGATATGTTTGTGCATATGCATGTGTGTATGTGTGTGTATGTGTATGTGTATGTGTATATGTGTGTGTATGTGCATGTGTATAAGTGTGTATATGTATGTATATACATGTGTATGTGTATATGTATAAGTATGTGTATGTTTGTGTATGTGTGATTATGTGTATGTGTATGTGCATGCATGTGCATGTATATGTGTATATGTGCATGTGAATGTGTAAGTGTGAGAATGTTAATTAATGAAAACAATACAATTTAAATGATATAAAAAAATAAAGATTGTACTTATAATAATTAGCCATATATAATGTTCGGTGAACTTCTTGAATAACCTGCAATAAAGAGAGAGAGAGAGAGAGAGAGAAAGAGAGAGAGAGAGAGAAAAAAAAATTGAAAGAGAAAGAGGGAGAAAGAAGAAGAGAGAGACAAAGAGAGAGAGAGAGTAGAAGAGAGAGAGAAAGATTGAGAAAGAGAAAGCTCGAACTCATACGCGCAATGCATATGAATGTTGGATCGCTCTTCGATCAGATGCACACAAAATGGGGATCGAAGAGCGATCCAATGTTTTCTTTTATTTTGTTCAAAAGCAATTGTGGCATAAGCAATGTACAAACATCCTATAAACAATTCTCTAAATCATCTTGTATGCGATGTTTTCAAGCATCACATATGTGATGCTTTTTACCATCGCATATGCGATGCTCAAAAATAGCATGGATTGGAGCATTGTCTAAATGACGATGCATGTTCGATGCTCAATGCGACAAAGTGTGCAATCACGTAGCGAGGAAAGTGTGTCACATCAATCATCGCTATGGGTGCGGTTGCCAATTTTCAATCCTATTTTTATTGTCTTTTTTGTAAATTAGCTTAATTACCCATTCATTGATAAAGCTAGGGAGAGCCTCAAAGTTGTAAGGCCTCCTTCCATACCAAAAGAAGTGGTTTTATTATGTCACTCCTGAAAGTCTTGAAGAACTCATTCGTGAGACCATCTAGACCTGAGCTTTTACCACTAGGTCGAGTGTCAATAACTTCTAGAATCTATTTGTGTGATAGGGGATTCAGAAGATGCATGATGTTTGGAGAAATTCTTTTTTATCTAATTCTCTAGATGGAAGCCATGCAATCCCACCTATGAGAAGTGAGTGGTGTGGCCATCCCCAAGAGCTGAGTGAAGTGGTTGGTTATTAACTCAATATTTTCTTTCTCAAAAGTGCATTCCACTCCATTGGTATCTACTATGCAAGAGACTTCTTCCTTGAGTTGATTCTTCTTCAAGAGCTTACACATCTCTTTCGTCGATTTGTCTGCTTTGTCGGCCCACCAATCTTTAAAGTAAATATGCATGTTTCTTATTTGAATTTTTCATATCTTCCACATTGGAAGCAAGAATTACCTTTATTGACTTCCATCTAGAAACGCCAAAGCTGACAATGAAGCTTTTCCCTTCTCACATGCCAAATGTTAAGCATTTCTTTTTGGGCCTTGACAAGGATAATTTGGGATTGCTTGGTAGCCATCTTCCAACACTTTGTCAAAGAGGCATAACATTTAGAGGCCTCGCTCTAGGTCTTGAAGATTGCATGTTGAATGAAAGGAAGGGAGAGGATTGAGGGATCAACATGAATCCAGGGGGCCTTCTTGTCTCTATGATGAGGTTTGAAGGTGAGAATCATTGGGTAATGATCGGATAAAGCTAAGTTGAGACATTGAGAAAGGGATGGGGGCCCCTACTTGTCAATGATCCTCTACGAGATATAGCTTCTATCAAGTCTAGCTTTCTGCAAGTTCTTACCTGACTAGAGGTTTGACCATGAGCAATTGTATAAGTCTTTGACTTATACTAGATTGTGGTGAAGCTTAACCTGGTCCCAGACATCTTTCTCATTTCCATCAATAACTTGTCCCTTTTGGTCCCATCTGTCAGACATGACTTCCACCATATTAAAGTTCCCAGAGAGGATGGCGTCCAATGGCAGAGAATCAAAAGACTCGCACATATCTAGTATTTATGTGTCTTCATTAGGAGCATAAACTGAGGCAATGGTAAGCAAAAGAGGACCCCTAAAAGATGTGGCAATCCACCGATGGTTCCGATCCATTGTAGTATCTGTCAAGAATCATTGCCATATTGGTTTGAAGCCAATCAAAACCCCACTGCTCCCATGTCAGTGTTGTGTGGTGATTCCACACATGAGACACTGGGATGTTCTTTAACCTCTTTAGCAAATCGACTCCATCAACTTTGATCTCTTGAAGACATATAAAGTCTGGGTTGACATTTTTATCTCGAAGCCATTGACCAAACATGATTGCTCTTGAGGGGTAAGACAATGCTCAAATGTTGTAGGAAACAACAATCATTTATGAAGGAGACATCTTGTTCGTCATGGATTTTACCCTCTTTTTCTTGTTTTTATCTTCCTGTCTTTTCTAGAGGTTGAGGGATCTTAGCACACCAAAAGTCCTTTGAGGGGCATCTTGCATAAGATTCTAACAAAAAGTTTTTCTTTTTGAGACACCACCCCCGCCAAAGAGTCCACATCATTATTTAAGAAAGTGAAGGTAATGATAGAACCTTCACTTTGAGAGAATCTTTGATGAAATCAAGGAGACAATTTTTTCAATTACGAGAGGAAGTTTCGGTTGAGTGAGGGAAATGTGGAGCAAAAACTTTTTGAGACACCACCCCCGCCAAAGAGTCCACATCATTATTTAAGAAAGTGAAGGTAACGATAGAACCTTCACTTTGAGAGAATCTTTGATAAAATCAAGGAGACAATTTTTTCAATTATGAGAGGAAGTTTTGGTTGAGTGAGGGAAATGTGGAGTTGGGCTCCGTACAAACTCCAGAGAGAACGAGGGTTATTTTTTCTTTATGAACTTTGGCTGGTGATGTGGCTTCTGACGTGCTGACCCTTGGTTGAGGTTGGACCTCTACTTGTCAATGATCCTCTACGAGATATAACTTTTATCATATAGCTTTCCGCAAGTTCTTGCCTAACTAGAGGTTTGACCATGAGAAATTGTATACGTCTTTGACTTATACTAGATTGTGGTGAAGTTTAACCTGGTCCCTGGTATCTTTCTCATTTCCGTCAATAACTTGTCCCCTTTGGTCCCATCTATCAGACATGACTTCCACCATATTAAACTCCCCAGAGAGGATGACCTCAGATGGCAGAGAATCAAAAGAGTGGCACATATCTAATATTTCCGTTGTCTTCATTAGGAGCATAAACTGAAGCAATGGTAAGCAAAAGAGGGGCCCTAAAAGATGTGGCAATCCATCGATGATTCTGATCCATTGTAGTATATGTCAAGAATGATTGCCTCGATTTGAAGCCAATCATATCCCCAATGCTCCCATGTCAGTGTTGTGTGGTGATCCACACATGAGACACCAAGATAGTCTTTAACCTTTTTTGCAGATCTACTTCATCAACTTTGATCTCTTGAAGACATATAAAGTCTGGGTTGACATTTTTATCTCGAAACCATTGACCAAGCACGATCGCTCTTGAGGGGTTAGACAACCCTCGAATGTTGTACGAAAGAGCAATCATTTATGAAGGAGACATCTTTGTTTGTAATGGATTTAACCCTCTTTTTCTTGTTTTTATCTTCCTCTCTTCTTCTAGAGGTTGAGGGGATCTTGACACACGAAAAGTCCTTTGAGGGGCATCTTTCATAGGATTCAAGCAAGAAGTTTTTCTTTTTGAGACACCACCCCCGCCAAAGAGTCCACATCATTATCTAAGAACGTGAAGATGATGATAGAACCTTCACTATGGGAGAATCTTTGATGAAGTCAAGGAGACAATTGATGATAGAACCTTCACTATGGGAATCTTTGATGAAGCCAAGGAGACAATTTTTTTAAGTATGAGAGGAAATTTTGGTTGAGTGAAGGAAATGTGAAGCTGGGCTCCGTACAGACTCCGGAGAGAACGACGGTTATTTTTCCTTTATGAAGTTTGGCTGCTGACGTGGCTTCTGACGTGCTGACCCTCGGTTGAAGTTGGACCTTTATAGACTATCCCCTAGTCTGGAGGTATTTTTTAAGGGGTTGTAGTCAAGTCAAGGAGGAGTAATAGACAGTGCGCCCCGTAATCAATCGATTCAAGTGTGCATTAAAAAACGAAAAGAAAAAAAATTGAAAAAGAAATATCTGTCGGATTCTCTGGTCGCTTAAGAGCAAAGTTTCATCCAATCTGTTTTAGTAATGGGATGTGACATGCTGAAAGGGACGTAAAGAGATAGAGAGGAGAGAGAAATCCGCGCACACAGAAATTTGTTCTCCGTTTGGAGGGCCGCCCATTTGCTCAAATATTGCACACATTTTTATACTCGATACAATAAAAGTCTCTCTCTCTATATATATATATATATGAAAATTACAGACCTTGGAAGATCGACCATTATATATATATATGAAAATTACAGACCTTGGAAGATCGACCATTCGTTCATTTTGTGCATGGCATGATGCATCACTCAACGCCCTGCCACCCACCCTCTCAAAGACATGTGCGTTAGCTTGGCCTGAGGTGGGGTCAAAGGTTCCATCCTCATCTATGAGCGGATACCTTGAGGGCTTTAGCCCAATGTAAATATGTTGTATCTAGTTGAAATTAATTGTTTTTGGGCAATTTTTTTTTGTGTCTCTTTCGAACAATACAATTGTCGGGCGAGTAGGCTTCAGCTGAACCTCTATTTAAAACAGAACACAATTTGAGACTACATATGAAATACATTGGGATCAAATAAAAATCTAATTAATGACGATGACCTCGAAGCACACATCCTCAATGGATTGACGTGTGAGGAGAATAAATTCCTTTCACAAAGACCAATTTCTTATGGAAGTCGTTACTAGAATTTGGGTAATTGGTGACGGTAATGCTCACTTTCCGACCACATCTTTATGTTCAAGGCTATAGGAAGTTCATTACGATCAAGTGAAGACCCATTTGATGATGATAACTTAGTAGCAGACACCTCAAATCAAACACCAGCTTAAGAATCATGATGGCTCCGAAAATAGACCTTTTATAAGTTTTTCATCAACCTTCCTAGCACCTCCCTTAGGGTTGATTCATCATGATGGCTCCGAAAATAGACCTTTTATAAGTTTTTCATCAACCTTCCTAGCACCTCCCTTAGGGTGAATTCAAATTGTTCCCGCAGCACAATATTGTTTTTTTTTTTGCATACTATTTCTTCCAAGTTGGCAATTCACACTGAACAAAATTGAGAACAAATGAAAAATTATCTCAACCATCATATTGACCATGCAAACTTTTTGAGCTATAGATTTTTTTTGTTTGACCCGTCCCATTTTTTTTCAGTAAAAGGAAGTTCAGTCGTAGCCTGCTCTCCCATGCCTGCATTAATAAAAGCAAAAATATGCAATGAATGTTCTTAGTGCCCTTGGGATCCCTTGTATGCGACAAAGCATGGGTATAATGGCCCAAAAGCTATGATAGACCGAAATCGATAGGATATTTAAGATTCCAAGGGAGACACATGTTTAAAAGAAAGTTGCTAAGAAGTCTAATGATTTTTTGATTGCCTTTATGAGCAACCCTATTACTTTTAATCTTGTTGTTTTCAAAGAAAATCATCCTATGGTGTCTAAATGGCGGGGATTTTTTACAATTACATATTTTTCTGCCTAACAGATATAGAGATTTCTCAATTGACCACTCTCTCTGATGGCCATGCAACTTGATCGAACATCTTTCTTTCCATATCTTCCATAGCGCTTCCCCTCTTATGGAATTCGACAAAGCAAAAGAACAGCCAATTGTTTATCCAAGTATAGCTTGTTTTCGGCTAATTTTTCTTGTTAAGCTCAAAATCTTGGCAAGAGGCTACCAAATCGGGAAGCTTCTAGGGCATGAGAAGAAGAAATGACCAAGGTCCTCTCTTCCATGGATGCAATGCTTACACTAGTGAGGGGCCCCATAGATTTTATTGGCTTTAGCATTGATCCATATTCCACAATGGAGGATTTGCCACATAAGAACTGACTTTTTGTTCTCAATCAGAGGGTGCCACAAGTCCTTGCACATGACTTGCCATCTGATGCAAGACCAGTTCTCACAACATCCCCTGTTAAGGGAGATATGCAAGTCAAGGTACTTATGTACCCTCGGAATTTTTGCTAATTTATTATCATTGGTCCATCTTAACCATTCAATCTTGCGGGGGGAGGGGGGTCATTTACAAGAAGAATACGAGTTTTTGAGTTTTCCCAAGAGTTGATTCTCTACCTGAGAAGGCACCAATCATCAAACTCTATTCTTCTAACATTGTCTATGTCCTCAAACCTTATCCAATGACCTTTATTATGGTTCTGGTTCTAGAGATGCTTCCACTTGCTAAAACCTTTGTTCTAGAACTTCTTTGCTCTTTGGATGTTCTGCAAATCAACTTCTTTGATTCCCTTAATAGGAAAAGAAATAGAATCATTTTTGCCTAGTCATGGCTGCCCATTTCTAATCTTCATTAACCTTGATGTTCATTTTGTTCCAACTCTTCCAAATCAAGAAAAAAAGGTCAGAGCCTTTCAGAGTCACTAGAGGCTAAGAAGATAATACATCGATTCATTCTTTTGCTGATGCTCATAACGAGCTCGCACCCTCACAGAGATTCGTTAGCTGTTCATCCACCCGACCACGCCCGAGCTGCTGTCCTTTTCAGTTCTCATATGAGCGACTACTCAAAGTAGTATCATAATATCATATATATTCTTACTCAATCTTCTACCTTATAAACTTTTCCATGTGGTAATACACCATGATCTGCCATAGGCCATGATGTGAATAACCCATGATGTGACATTTCCTTCCCCTTGAAAACATTTTCGTCCTCGAAAATATAAATGAAATGTCCGTATTGGTAGAAGAAAGTGCTCGGACTCCCCTGAACCCCATGTACTCAATGTACATGGTCATCTCTGTGTGTTGTTTCCCCATATCCTTCCCCTTAAGAAGTCTCATATGAGATCATCTCAAAGGTGGGAAACCGTCTGAGTGGTGCCTATTATCTCCCATGTACACTCCAACTTCAAACTATCACTCTCATGACATACAACATCATCCAAATGACCTAAGTTCATATGATGTATCCTCTATGGAGTAATAATATGAAAAGGGAGTGTAAAAGTGTCAAACTTATAAGCTTGACCGTATCATAATGGAGATAATAAACCATAAAATCCTCTAAAATATAGAACAAAGTCCCGTAACAAGTGATTCCAAACCCATCTAATACTGAATGATAGATTGCCCTCATACCACTCTAGGTCTTGCTAACCTTGAGTGTAATCACAAGTAGTAGTTTTGTTCTAAACTACCTTTTGACTATGCAATTCCATCATCTAGCTCATACATACGAATTTCTTGGTAGTAAAATATAATCTATACATTTCACCCGCCAAGAACTCTGTGGTTTGTCATCCATTACATGTGGACTAAGTTCTATTGGAAGAGCATCTATTGGCACTTGTGCAAATTCTAATATTTCTCTTCCCTGTAGTTTGCCATATGAATGCAAAAAGCATTCTCTTTGAGATTTAGATAATCCTTAAGTACCGATCCTCCTAACTAATGTTTACTCATCATACTCATGATGTAACACAAACTAAGAGTTTGGTACCTTAATCGGTTAGATATATCTCTATCTCCTATAAACTCTAAAGAGAAGAGTCATAACTCTACTTCCAATCTAACTAATGTCAATAACTAGATCATCTCATCTAGTCAGAGACCATCACTGGAGTAACATAATTTCTCCTCTCTAGAGTCTCCATGTGAGACTCAATCTAACCATCATGATTAACTGATCTCCATCTTGTCTTTGATAGAAGAGTGCCACTTCTATCTAGAAAACCACAATGAGAAAGTGAAACTCTCTCCATGTCTCTCTCTGTAATCTCCTTTAAGGAAAAGAGCTCTCGTAGTGGGATTTATTCCACTTTCCCTTTCCCTTTCAAAGAGATTCTATAGAATCCAATTGCTCTACTGATCCATAAGTTGAGAACATGCACATAAGTTCTCCATGTTTTTTCCTTTCAAAATAGTGGAGAAAGAAACTCCCATGTGAAGGAAAATTATACTGAAAAGTAGAGTAAATGAATTCTTTCTAAAATAAAGACTAAGAGTGTTTTGCAAACACCTCTTCTGAATAAAGGAAAACATACTGTATTCTTCTCCTATGAAGAAATCATGCTTTCCTTTCCTTCTTTCTCTCTCAAAGAGTAGGAGCTAAAGTGAGACCACTGAACTAAAGTGAGATCTCTCATGGATCTCTTAGCTGATCCCCACTTTCTCCTTTCCTTAAAAGAGAAACTCATGAATTTATTTAGTCCTCTCTTCCATAACTAATACATAATCCCTCATTACACATATTCCTATAAAGATGGAGAACAAATCTCCCCTAAATAATGAAGGTGTATGTAGTGAAGAGTGGAGAAAATAAATTCCTAATAAGGGTCAAAGCCCTCTACTAAAATGGTTAGCAATGATGTGACATGATACCGTAAACAGAAATGTATCCATAATAAAGAACTATCTCTGCCAACCATACTCTGTGCATGGATCTATACGATCCAACCAAACGGATGGAATTATCCTTCCTGAAAGACTGAAAAATGAGTATGTGATACCAATGGTGATAAAATCACCTATCACATTCTCTACTGGAAGAATAAATCTTCCCTTTACTGTGAAGGATAATTCCCAATCCTAGTAGGAGATGTCTACTAAGAGCTCTTCTCTGATCTAGTGAGACATGACGCCATGAATGATGAGTCCTTTTCTTCCTGGCCATAGAAGAAGAGTGCTCAAAGGGAAGTCATTTCCACCGTCCCATACCAGTGAAAACTTCTTCCAATTCACGGTGTCATACCTACACTAAACCGAATATATATATATTCCATGTAATGGAATATGTAAGTGGACTCTAATGAATCCCATATGCTAGAATCATGTCAGTGGACTCAAATGAGTCCCATGTCGTCGAACTAGTTAGTTTGGTTCTAGTCAACAAGTGACATTGGATATCCCTTTCTGTTCCAAACCAACTTGTTCATAGGTACCAGGACTAAGCCTAGATACCTCTCTGTAGATCCCAATACATTGGTACCCATCTATTCCTGACTAAGGGATCTATGCTCTATACCATAGAGCTAGTGCCATGTCTATGGCCTTCTTAACCATCACTCGAATCACATACGCATCCGTCGATGTTGTCTCATGAAACCCATCTCTGTGATCCCATCTATTTGGTTTCCTTAGTAGTGTAGTAGAAATGCTTCACTACTCGCTCAAGTGAGGTGTATCAGTGAAACTAATCACTCTTTGGGTATTCTGAATAATACCCCATAGTCTCCTAATCATCATGTGAGACTCTTGTGAAGATAACTAAATCTTCACTGACTTGGAGATTATCAAGCTGTATCTCCCGTGCCTCTATGCAACTTCCTAAACTTATAGGATTGCTTGTGCACACTACTAATGGTGAAGGTGTAGCTCCTTCCCTAAACAATCCTATAATCTAAATCCATAAGGATTTTGTGTAGGGATCCTGTTACTAGTGAAGTTGCCTTATATAAAATACTATGATGGTACTAAGTCCATCAAATACATGCGTAGAAGCATGCCTATACCTTATTGACGTTTGCAGAAAAAGGCATTATGGCAAGTGCGTATATAACGCCATGAGGGGGGAAATTTTTTGACAGCATTTCCCCAGGAAATGGAATCCCAAAAAAATTTAAACCATAGCTCAGTGGCACATAGGCCACCCAATAACATAGGGCTTGACAGGCCCATGGCATGCACGCCATAAACTTATATATGGACTCCATAACCTGCAAAAACATAAAAGTAATTGCTAGCAACCATTCTCTGTGTTGCATAGCCATATGGTTTCTGCAATCCTCTTTCCTGCAAACAATCAAAAAGTACTTCTTGCCTGTCGATCCATACTTTAAGAATTTAAATAATGATCAACAATTTGATGTATGCAATCCAATCTATGCATGTACATACAGAACATGCCATAACATAAAGTAAAATGCCTGAAGCATAAAATATACGTCCCTGAGTAGTTTGATTTTGGAATTGCATGCATCCATTCGTTCTCGACAAGTTTCGAGACCTCTGCACCTTCCTCCTCAGGTCCTAACATAAACTTTGAAGTGTCCGAAAACATCGGAACACTCCCCAAAACATAAAATATGGTCAAGTGATTACCAAAATAATGCAAATTTAGTCAAAAAATGCATTAGTAATCCTTGTTTAGACCTACAAAAACCACTTTAGGACCTGCAAATGTTCATAAACTGAAATATAAAGCATGTGCAAATAGGTCTAAGTGAAATTACTCAAATCACCTTCCTGGTTTGAAAAATATGGCTCCCGGAAGGTAGTCGCCAAAAACTGTTCAGACTTTGCAGACCTGTTCAGACCTGCAAAAATACTTATTTCCCAAAATGGCTATTTATCAAAATAGCTCCTGAAATTTATGTAAAAATCATAAAAATACGCTACTTTGGAAGTCCTTAAAGTTTACCATTTGTTGTATTTTGAGGGAATCCTTGATTCAAGATGAGAGTATATATCTCATTCTCTCCATGTGCGTGATTTCCCTCCTTCCTTGCCCTTCTCAAAGAGTCGCCCTTGTCTCTTAATTCCTAAAAATAACAAGAAAGCTCATACCTGTGATTAAGATAGACCTCCATCCTTTGTCTTGGTATGATGGTGTCGGAGAGTCCATGGAAGGGATGCTCTTCAATATCGACTCTTCATAAGAAGTAGGTGCATCCAATTTCCATCTTTCTTGTCTGTCCTCAATCTTCATTTGAAGTTGTCATTTTTACTCCTTTCCTTTCAGCTATGTGGCTTCAAAACCAAATGGCAAAGGAAACACGTAGCTTCTATGTCCTCCTTTCCATATGAGTGAAAGAGGAAGGTCAAAAATCTTCTCCCTTTAAATTGTTGTGCCATAAATGGCCGTTGGCGGGCATGCAACAGTTACAGTATATAATATAGTATGCTGCAGACATGTTCCTTACATCTCCTTGAAATGGAGTCTTGACTAAGTCATCCACCTCTCATATACTTGACCAGGGTTCGAATCCCACCGTCTGCACGGACGGAAGCACGCCAGCATCGCCAGCTCTGATACCAATAATACATCGATTCATTCTTTTGCTGATGCTCATAACGAGCTCGCACCCTCACAGAGATTCTTTAGCTGTTCATCCACCCGACCACGCCCGAGCTGCTGTCCTTTTCAGTTCTCATATGAGCGACTACTCAAAGTAGTATCATAATATCATATATATTCTTACTCAATCTTCTACCTTATAAACTTTTCCATGTGGTAATACACCATGATCTGCCATAGGCCATGATGTGAATAACCCATGATGTGACAGAAGACAACAAGGTGAGCATATCAAGATCCTTCCACCTCAAGATTCCTTGAAGTGTAAGAGAGGATTTGTCTATGAGAATTAGTTTAGCCCTCGAAGCTTCCACATTTAACCATGCTTTGAGAATCCATTTGGTAGCCATTTTATCTTCCATATCTCTCACGTTCAGAATGTCCAAACCACTAGACTCTTTTTGGTCAACACACAAGGCCCACTTGATCTTGGGCATGCCCTTCTTGAATCAAGAATTGTGGTGAGGGGCCCAAAATAGACTTGAAAGAAATTTTGGAGTGATTCATTTAGATCCTGATGCAATTATAGAAAACATTTAGACAATGCTAGAAGGTGTTGATACTATTATGGTCATTATGCACAAAAGCATTCATGTCATTGACCAAGAGTCTCATCAGCATGTGATTCTAACTATGAGGGAGTCCAAGGCCTTGGATCTATCCTAAAAGGGCTTGATGTCTAACCAAGTAGCTAAGGCTATCGATGGCAATGGCAAAAAGAAGAGGAGTGAGAGGACAACCCTATCTAATAAAGTGTTTTAACCTGATTTCCTAAGAGAGTTGACCATTGGTATTAATTTGAGCCGATGTGTTCCCCATAAGTGTAGAGATCATCTTGATGAATTTTGGTCCACAACCTATATCATTTAGGGATTGTAGAATGAAATCACACTCTAGGTGATCATATGCTTTGTCGAAATCAATCTTGATAAAGAGGAGATCTTGGGACGACTCCTTAGCAAACTCTAGACCTTCCCACACATCAATAATTGCTTCCAAGATGGATCTTCCCTGTTTTGTTCATCACTGATCCATGAATGCAGATGGAAGGTAATGCGATTTGCAATAACCTTGGCTAAGATCTTATAGCCAGTTTTCAGCATAGTGATGGGCCGCCAATTTTCAATCCTTTTTTTCCTATAATTTTTGTGAATTAGCTTAATCACCCCTTCATTGAGAAAGTTAGGGAGATTGTCGAAGCATAAGGCCTCCTCTCAAACCATAAGTAGGGTTTTAACAAAGTCATTCCTAAAAGTCTTGAAGAACTCATTGGTGAGACCATCTAGACCCGGGCTTTTACCACTAGGGAGAGCATCTAGAACTTCTAAAATCTATGTGGTGGTGATTTGGGAGTCGAGAAGATGCACGATGTTTTCTGGAATTCTTTTAGATCTGATTCTTGAGATGCTAGCCATGCAATCCCGCCTCTAAGATGTGAGTGGCATGGACATCCCCATGAAATGAGTGAAGTGATTGGTTATCAAATCAATATTCTCTTCTGCATGAGTGCATTCTCTCCCATGGTTATCTACCATGAAGGGGACCTCTTCCTTGATTTGCTTCTTCTTTAGGAGCTTACACATCTCTTTCCTCGATTTTTCTGCTTTCCCCGCCCACCAATATTTAAAATAAATGTGCATGTTCCTTCTTTGAATTTCTTTTTCGTATCTTAATTTGCTTCTAATTTTTCGGAGTCCCGATTGGAGTTTGGGATTACCATTATTGACTTCCACCTTCAAACACTAGAGCCGACGATAAAGATTTTCCCTTCTCATGTGCCAAATGTTAAAGATTTCTTTTTGGGCCTTGACAAGAAGAACTTGGGACTGTTTCACCACTATCTTCTAGCACTTAGGTGGAGAGGGATAACATCCAAAAGACTCCTACCAAGTAGAGGAGATTTCCTACTGAACGAAGGAGGTGAGAGGATTTAGGGATCAGCATGAAACCAAAGAGTCTTTATGTGCTTAAGATGAGGTTTGAAGGTGAGAATCATTGGGTAATGGTAAGATAAATCTAGGTCCACACCTTGCGAAAGGGATGGAGAAGCCTGTTTGTCAATGATGTTCTGCAAGATATAGCTTCTATCTATTCTATCTTTCCACAAATCTTTCTCCAACTGGAGGTTTGACCAAGAGAAACCGTGAATATCTTTGACTTCCACGAGATCGTGGTGAAGCTTAACATGGTCCCAGGCATCTTTTTCAATTCCTTAAATAACATGTCTCCTTTGGTCCCATCTATCTAATAGGAATTCAACCATATTAAAGTCCCCATAGAGGATGACATCCAATGGTAGAGAATCTAAAGAATACCAAGTATCCAATCTTTCCGATTCAAGATTAGGAGCATAAACAAAGCAATGGTGAGGAGAGGGCCCTTAAAAGAGGCCACAATCCACCGATGGTTCCAATCAGTTATAGTATCCATCAAGAAAGAGTGCCATTTTAGAATGAAGCCAATCACCACACCACCACTCCCACGTCAGTGTTCAATGGAGATTCGCACGTGAAAGGCTGAGATGCTCTTTAATCTCTTTTGCAATTCGAAGCCATTGACCAAACACGGCCGCTCTTGAGGGGTCGAACAACCCATGAATGTTATACGAAACAAAAATCATTTACAATAGGAGATATCTTTGTTGGCAAGGGATTTAGCCCCCTTTTTCTTGTCTTTATCTTCCTCTCTTTTTCTAGAGGTCGAGGGATCTTGACACATTAGACATCCTTTGAAGAGGATCTTCCATGGGAGTCCGGCAAGGAGTTTTCCATTCTGAAACACCACCCCAATCGACGAGTCCACATCGTGACCAAGAAGCATGGAGTCGATGATAGAACTTCCACTTTCGAGGTTTCTTCTTTGTTGAAGGTCATGACGCCGACAGAGAGTCAGGTGCGTCCAAAACCTCTTTATAGTTTAGAGTCATATAACCAATAGTATTCTGCCACATGACTTAATTGTTCATTGAAGTCATATAAACCAATAGTATTCTGCCACATGATTTAATTGTTCACGCCTCCGCCCTGTACTGTAAAGCCGCACTTAGCATCATGCTGGGTAGTAAGGAATCTTCCGTGATACATAATCCTTAACACAACGTTCTTTCAATGACATGAGCTGAGAGGCGGCCACCGGCCATTTGTTGCGTCTTGCTGACAGGATTTCGTACTTGAAGAGGCGATCAAAGCACTATCGAATTATATTCAAGAGATGTCGCTGTTTGTTTGGGCATTGTTATATTCCGCGACTTGCATATTCATATTCAGATTATGCAGTGCATGGTTGACTTCGGGTTTGTGTATTGCTGACTGTTCTACCTCCTCTATTGAGTAGAAAACATGGTTGAGCTCGGACTTCTGTATTGCTCACTGTTCTACCTCTATAGAGTAGAAAACGTGGTTTAGTTCGGACTTCTGTATTGCTCAGTGTTCTACCTCTATAGAGTAGAAAGACAGCCTCCTGGTCGTTGATATGCGCTTCCTTGACCTAAAGGCTATATGTAAACTCCAAGGGAACAAACAGAAGTCTACGTGACCACGCGTGTGAATGATCATGGATTCACATGTCCAGGGTATTAACAATCCGCTCTCAGCAGTGCGGGAAGATATAGACAAACAGACACGCACAGAGATTGAGGCCAATAGTCAGCACCTTGCCCACAGCTATGATCTATTTAGGACTGCTTTCACCTCAGAAATGCCGGTCCAGGAGAACATACACAATTGCGAGCCTTTTTCAGAACTGCCTTTATTATACAGCAACAAAATCCTTTATGAGCAAGAAGATGATTTAGTTGCGAACAATGATCTTTCATTCAGCTTCGTTGAGTTGTTTTCATACCAAGCGAAATCATCGGAATCAGCTGCCAGCGTGAAGGACTCCCCCGACATGATCATGGATTCACATGTCTCCAGGCATGTCCAGGGTATTAACAATCCGCCCTCAGCAGTGCGGGAAGATATATGCAAACAAACACGCACAGAGATTCAGGCCAAGAATCAGCACCTTGCTCACAGTTATGATCCATATTTTAGGACTGCTTTCACCTCAGAAATGCCGGTCAAGGAGAATATACACAATTGCGAGCCTTTCTCATTATTATACATCGACAAAATCCTTTATGAGCAAGAAGATGATATAGTTGCGACCATTGATCCTTCATTCAGCTTCAGTGAGTTGGTTGCATACCAGGCAAACTCATCTGAATCAGCTGCCATCGTGAAGGAGGACTCCCCCTACATGATCAATATGGATTCAGATGTCTCCAGGCATGTCCAGGGTCTAAACAATCCGCGCTCAGCAGTGCGGGAATGTATAGACAAACAAACGCGCACAGAGATTGAGGCCAATAATCAGCACGTCGTCCACAGCGATGATCCATTTAGGACTGCAATCACCTCAGAAATGCCGATCGAGGAGAATATATACAGTTACGAGCCTTTTTCAGAACTGTCTTTATTATACATCAACAAAATCCTTTATGAGCAAGAAGATGATATAATTGCGAGAAATGATCCTTCATTCAGCTTCAGTGAGTTGATTGCATACCAGGAAAAATCACCCGAATTAGCTGCGATTATGAAGGAGGACTCACCGGCTTTAAGTTTGCATCTGAGAGGGCCCTCTCAAGAAGAACAATTCTGTCAGTCCGGTGCAGACAGCACATTCGGCTCTGAAGTGCCTCTTTTTGAATATGATGGAACCAATTTTGAAATGGGATCAGCGAGTGCAAGTAATGTGGCACAGCCTTACAGAAATGACTTGCTCTTAAGTAGCTTGAGAGGACCACAACGCCAGTTTCATCTTCCAGATGTTAACGCAGTGATATCTAGAGAGGCAGATTTGAAGGACGATCAGGTGAGTTGTCATTCATTAGTGGAGAAGAGGATAGAACAAACCCGTGCTGATGATGTCGAGGCATATACAAGTTCCCACATCAGTAGACATAAAACCTCGAGGAAGGACAGTGCATCAACATGGAAGAAGAAAAGAGCAAGCAAAGAGGGGACACATGAGTATGTGGACATTAATCACTGGCTGTTGCAGTGTGCAAATGAGATCGGGGTAGACAACACCAGGTCTGCAATAGAGATATTGAACAAGGTGAAGCAGCATGCATCACCTTCTGGTAACGGTGAAGAACGTCTGGCCTACTACTTCTCAGAAGCTTTGTATGCGCGGATTTCAGGAATGGGATGGTCACTTTACATGGGTCACGTTCCCCAGCGTCCTTCTTCAGCAGAGATTCTGAAGGCCACATATAAGTACATGTCTGCATGTCCCTTTGCCATTGCATCACATCATTTTATCAACCGATCTATATTGAACGTGGCCAAAAATGCGTCAGTATTATACATTCTAGACCTTCAGGCCACTGGCTATCACTACCCCGATCTTTTCAACGCACTTGCATCTCTGCCGGGAGGCCCGCCTAGGGTGCGCCTCACAGGACTTGGCTTTCCTCACTATTCCATGATACCTGCAAAAACAGACATGGTCCTGGATGAACTGCAGCAAACAGGCCGGCGGTTATCAGAATGTGCTGCTGCTGCTGGGGTGCCCTTCCATTATACTGCATGGGCCGGACCACGGGACACCTTGAGAATGCAAGATTTTGTGAGTCCTCATAAAAGTTCTGGTGAAGTTTCTGTTGTCATTTCCGCTTACCTTCTGCGCTACATAATGGATGATACTTTGGATTCACCTCCTGTGAGATTAAAGCTTTTGAAGATGGTCCGCGACATCAATGCTGATGCATATATACAAGGCATTGTGACTGGCTCGTATAGTACACCTTTTTTCACAAGACGATTCAGGGAGGCCCTATTCCATTTTGAGAGCGTGTATGATATGCTCGATACATTCATAGATCGGGAAAATCGTGATCGAGTAGTGTTTGAGAGCGAAATTCTTGGAAAGGCTATATTGAACATTGTTGCCTGTGAGGGGACAGATGTAGTGGAGCGTATCGACAAATACAAGCATTGGCAGGCATTGACAAAGGCGGTTGGCTTCAAACAACTACCTATAGACCATGAAATTAAGAGCAGGATCGAATTGAACCTCAAGAATACACACAAAGAATACATAGTTGAAGAAGATAGCCAGTATTTGTTGATGGGTTGGAAGGGACGCATGTTGCATGCAATGTCTGCATGGAGAGCACCTCTTGTGCTCTGATCAGGTTGGGATACATCTGAGGTTGGGATACATCTGATCAGCCCTTTTTCATTCTATACGTCATGAATAAATGTAGATAATCTTTAATTCTCTTTTCACCTTCTATCCCCATCCATTCCATTCATTCCTCTATCCCTACATGATACTTCTCTCTCTCACACCCTCTCTCTTGAAACTAGAGGATTTCTCAATATAGATTCGGTCATAACAAATGCATCCCTGAAATTGTCTTGACATTACATGCTCTTGCATGGAAAAGGGAGTTGTTAAAAGTGACTATGACTAGTTGCTTGCCTTTATGGAAATTGGGGCGAAAGAGGCATTAATGGGAATGATCCGACCTCAAGTGGTGTCATGGAATGTTGTGCTGACAGTTTATCTTGATGTTGGTTACCTTGCCAAAGCTTTGCTCCTGAATATGCAAATGTTAGAGAAGGGTGTTAACCGTGATGAACAAACTATTATTGAAGCTCTTCATGCATGTGGGGGTCTTTTGAAGAAGGTAAAATCTTTGAGCAAGGCTGAAGTTTAAGTATGTGCTACATCCCATGATCTGCATCAGCATCAACAGATAGAGGGAACACACACACACATATGCATACACTATCTCTCTCTCTCCCTCTCTCTCTCTCTCCCTCTCTCTCTCTCTCTCTCTCTCTCTCTCTCTCTCTCTCTATATATATATATATATATATATATATATATATATATATATATATATATATATGTGTGTGTGTGTGTGTGTGTGTGTGTGTATGTATGTATGTATGTATGTATGTATGTATGTATGTATGCATGCATGTATGTATGTATTGTTGGAGTTTGAGGTCTGCGGAAGCACACGAACAACACAAGGAAGAAGAAGAAGCTTGGAGCACAACACAATATTGAATGTATTACCAAGAGAATATACAAAGATAAATGACATGTTAGGATTGTAAGTTATACACAAGCGGGGGGAAAAAACCTCCTAAAGAGGGAAAAAAGTGCCCTCTCAATTGTGTTCACACACATCATAGTGAAATATATCAACAAGTCCCCCTTGTGAGGGATGTGGTGAACAAGGAGTTGGCACTCATGTATAAGGAAGTGCCAAGCTATGTGGAAAGAGGTTAATCCACAAAAGGAAGTAAGCGTAAATCTTTGTGAAAAGCTTCAAATTTCTCCCTAAGGAAAAGTCTTTGTGAAAAGGTCTACAACATTATCTTATGTAGGCACATATGCCAAACTAATCTCCCCAATAGAGTAACATATCCTTGACATAATGATAGTGCACCTCAATGTGCTTATTGCGATCATGGAACACATGATTCCTCACAACTCCCAATGTGCTCCGACGAATAGTGAAGATGGTGGTGGGAGAACTAACCAACACCCAAATTAGCCAAAAGGCATCTCAACCACACACACTCACCAATCCTGTGAAACCTTCCCTATATGCAAGCCTCAAAACTAGAAGTGGCCACAATAGGATGCTCCAACATATGCATGAGCTACCAAGCATGAAGCAAAAACCACTGATTGACACACACAAGTGTCATAACAACTAGCTCAGTTTGAGTCAAAACAAGCATGTAAATTTGGCTATAATGATATCCCCTTGGGCTAAAACAATCCAAGTAGTCGGATATCACTCGTAGCAGAAGGGCTTGCCAATGCTTGATGCCTGTGCAATGCATGTACCTATTATCTAATACATAACAAAGTGAATATCAAGCCGAGTTATGCATAAGTAAATCAAGCATAGAACAACTTGTTGATAGAGAGAAACATCAAATGCATCTCCAACATCATGAAGACTCAACAGTAAACCTTGAAGTATTTCGATGGCGATGCACCGCACTGCACTCTCCTTCTTGAGAGCTCCACGACGATATGCTCGGAGTGGAAAACCGAGCTCCTTACGCCGCACACAGTACTCCGCACAGAGGCTGTAGAATACGTAGAAAACACAATACACGGGTAGCACGAAGACAGACTTCTTAGGTCTTACAAATGCGGTCGAACTTACAGTCTGTGACTGACCAGGCCACTATATGTTTTATTAAAGAACATATACAAAGAAGTGTCCGGTGGCCATTTGGCCTTTCACATGGACACTAACGGTAACAATCTCCCACTAAAGGCCAATATGGCCAGAGTAACTATGGGAGAAAAAAGAAAGAATGATAAAGAATACCTGAGTGTAAGTATACAAGCTATACCTCCCACCTGATGGGCATGTCACACAGTATACAAGTGACTACGTAAGATCAAGAATCAAGTAACCCCCATCAAGTGAAAACAGTGTCGAAAGCTATCCTGTGGTAGAGCTTTAGTCAAAGCATCTGCAGCATTATCTCGAGTGTGAACCTTCTCAAGAATAATGCTCTCTGTGGCTAAGCAATCTCTAATGAAGTGATACCTCACCTCAATGTGCTTGGTCTTTGCATGATAGACCAGATTCTTAGCCAAAGCAATGGCACTCTGACTATCACTGAGCAAGTGAGGTACATGCTGAGGCAAACCCATATCACAAGCAAGACGAGAAAGCCACAATGCTTCCTTACATGCCTCACTTGCTGCAACATACTCTGCTTCTGTGGTGGAAACAGCTGTACATTCTTGAAGACGAGATCTCCAAGAGATAGCACCTCCAGCAAAATGAAAAATGTACCCTGATGTAGACTTACGATTGTCTACACAACCAGCATAGTCAGAATCTGTGTAACCAATAATGGATGCTTTCCCTCTACCTAAGCATAGACACTTGTCCTTAGTGCCACTCAGATATCTCAAAATCATTTTGACCGCTTCCCAATGTTTCTTTCCAGGATTAGACATATATCTGCTCACAACTCCCACTGCAAATGCAATGTCTGGTCTCGTAGCTACCATAGCATACATGAGACTACCAACAGCAGACTGATAGGGAATTTTGGTCATGAATTAATTTTCCTCATCTGATTTGGGGCAGTCATCCTTGCTCAATTTCACATATGTGGGTAAAGGTGTACTCAATGCCTTTCCACCCTGCATATTGAATCGGTGAAGTACTTTGGATATGTACTCACTTTGAGACAAGTATATGCATCTTTTACTCCTATCACGAGTAATGCGCATGCCAAGAATATGTTTGGCATCCCCCAAATCCTTCATATCAAATGTCTGACTCAACTTCTTTTTGAGAATTGACAAATCATAAGAGGACTTCCCAGCAATCAACATATCATCGACGTAAAGTATCAAGCATATCAAGCTGCCATCAGAACATCTCTTTGTGTAGAGACAATGATCCTCATTGCTCCGAGAATAGCCTTGGGACTTCATAAAAGCATCAAACTTTTGGTACCATTGTCTAGGAGACTGTTTAAGTCCATACAAGCTCTTCTTGAGCTTACAAACTAGACTCTCCTTGCCAGGAACTACATAACCCTCTGGTTGTTCCATATAGATCTCATCTGTAAGATCTCCATGCAAGAAAGCTGTTTTCACATCCATTTGGACTAGTTCTAAGTCCTCCATTGCAACGAATCCAATCAACATGCGCAAAGTAGTCATCTTGACCACTGGAGAGAAGATTTCCTCAAAATCAACACCATGTTGCTTAAAACCCTTTGCAACAAGTCGTGCTTTATATTTTGGAGAAGCACTATCTGATGTGAATTTCAGCTTATATACCCATTTACATGGTAAAGCTTTCCTGCCCTTTGGCAAAGGTATTAAGTCCTAGGTACCATTCTTGTGCATAGAATCCAACTCACTCTTCATGGCACGCTCCCACTTGACATGATCCTCTGTCTGCATAGCCTCTTTGTAGCAAGAGGGCTCACCGGCATCTGTTAGCATAACAAAATCTAGACCTGGAACATATCTATCAGGTGGATATGAGACACGTGCAGAACGTTTCAATGGTTGCTGAACAGGAACATGTGCAAACTGAACTGAATGGACATTCTCTTGAACATCCCTATGTGCAGCATTTTTATGCATGCTAACCGGAGGACTAGTATCCGCAAACACCACTCTTCTCACTTCAACCTCCTTAATCGGTTGTTTATGCATCTTAGACTCATTAAAAATGACACCACTACTTCTGATCATTGACCGTGTTTCAGGATCCCATAAGCGATATCCAAATTGTCCTTCTCGACCATATCCAAGAAAAATGCATTTCTTTGACTTATGGTCCAACTTCTGTCTAAGATTCTTGGGTATATGAACATATGCTTCACACCCAAAAACTCAAAGATGATCATAATATGGTGGTTTCCCTGTCCATAACTCTTGTGCCACTTTTAGACCTTTGGCAGTACTAGGTGAAAGGTTAATCACATGAACTGCAGTCAATACTGCTTCTGCCCAAAAACCTTGTGAGAGGTTTGCATGATGCAACATAGAGACTACTCTATCTTGAATAGTTCTATTCATCCTCTTAGCTACACCATTCTGTACTGGGGTATAAGGAGCTGTAAACTCTCTACGAATCCCTCTACACTGACAGAAAAGGCTGAATTCATGTGAGGTATACTCACCCCCATTATCTGAACGTAAAGCCTTAAGCTTAGTTCCTTTTTCAGTCTCAACTGAAGCAAGCCATTTTCTGAAAGTAGGGAATACATCATCCTTTGATTTGATAGGATATACCCAGACTTTTCTAGTAGCATCATCTATGAAAGTGACAAAGTAAAGAGAACCACCTAAGGACCTAGTGGGCATAGGACCACACACATCTGTATGAACAAGATCTAAGGGCTGAATTGAAGAGTCAATGTGCGTTTTATGCACATTTCTTGTTTGCTTTCCATATTGACAATGCTCACAAAATGAAAAATCAGAGATATATAACACAGGTAAGTAGCCAGAACGAGAAAGATTTTCCATTCCACTGCGAGATATATGGCCCAAACGACCATGCCAAATACAAGCCATAGGCTGTTCAGTAACAGCTAACAAGTGTTCTTTCTGTGATACAAATAAAGGGTAAAGTGAGCCAACTTTCCTTCCTTTTGCAATAACCATATTGCCCTTTGATATACGAAAGGACTGAGCATAGAAGACCACCTTGTAACCAAGGTCATCAAGTTGACCAACTGACATCAAACTGCGTGATAACTGAGGTACATGGCGTACATTATGCATAGTAAATTTTGAACCGTCAATGAACTGCACAACCACATCTCCAATCCCCACAACATCACACTGGTAAGAGTCACCAAGTCTCACGGTACCAAGAGACTTTGCTGCATAATTAGAGAACCATTCTCTATGTGGTGTCACATGGAAAGAAGCACCAGAATCTAGCAGCCAGGTGTGGGAAAGAGAATCAGCCATAAGTGCCTCAGATTGCACAGTACTATCAAGTGTCAACACATCAGCATCATCAGAAATAGCATTAATTTCTTCAATCTTCACAGTCGAAGTAGATGGTGCAGGTAACTGTTTAACATGCCCATCAACATTCTGTCCTTTACCTTTGGCATTCTTTAATGCATAACAGTCTTTCTTCATGTGTCCTTTCTTATGACAATAATGGCATTCAATATCCCTCTTCCTTGATTTACTTCTGCTCTTATTCCGTTGACCATTCTTTTCCTTGTTCTTGCTCCTGCCACGTTGTTGATTCTTTCCTTGGTAAGAATCACGAACATTATATGCATCTCCACTCTGAGTGCCAACCATAGATTTTCTATGAATCTCCTCACTCAAGAGTGCTCCACATATGTCATCATAGAGGAGTTTACCACCTGGTGCACTATTGCTAATAGCTGTGCAAAATGTATCCCATGATGATGGCAGGGTGCATAACAGCAATACTACTTTCATTTCATTGTCCATATCCATTTTCTGAGCCTGTAACTGGGAGAATATGGCATCAAACTCATTTAGATGAGCAGCAACACTATCTGTGTCCTTCATACAAAGGTCGTATAATTTTCTCATTAGATATACTTTATTTGATGCCGTCTCTTTTTCATATGTATTGCATAACTTCTTCCAAAGCTCCTCTGCACTTTCACAGTCTAATACTGTAAAGTAAACATTATCTGCCAGGTGCAAGCGAATGGTAGACCTGGCCATTTCATCTAACTCATCCCAATCATCTTCATCCATGTCAGCAGGCTTCTTTGAAATCCCATTTACTGGCTTCCATTGCCTTCTTTGAATCAGCACATCTTTAATCTGATTCTTCCATAGAGCAAAGTTTGTGCCATCAAATTTTCGGATCTCAAAATGGTCTTTGCCCTGCAAGTTATAACTCCTCCTCGGAACGCTAGCACTAGACCCTGATCCACCGGATGTGCCTGAGACCTCTGATGCCATGATCGTAGAGAACTTAATAGAATGATAATGGAGCTAGAAGAGTCCAAACACCAACAAATAAGTGTATCAAGGAGTAAATCGACCACTATATAGTTGACTAAACCAGAAATCTGGAAAAATTTTGCCAGAGTATCCTCTGCAAAATTAGCATATGACTAGTGTCAAAGTATCATAAAACTGCAAGTACTGACATGTCTACCTGCATAGTGAATCACTGACTCCAGTGCATATAACCAGTTACCCAGTAGAAGCCAACTAGGCTTATCGAGCACCTATGAACAACTATCATACGTCTCCTATGGCGAGGCTGGGTAAGTCTTCCACCTGCATCACCGAAGTGACCCCGACATCTGGGTGTCTCCCAGTTAAGAAAACCTCACCACGACCCTCTTTACCAAACGTAAAAGGCTTTATGCAAATAACGTAACCGCTATATCAATGCCACATGGACGTACATAAGCGGTATCCACAGAAGCGTACATGGTGTGTATGTGCTCAATATATGCAGTAAAATGACACTAAAAGGCTGAATACATAGCCCAAAAACTAGCCAATAACACCTGCAAGTGTCTGTCAACTCTGATGTTTTAGGCTTTAAAAACCTGCATAAATTTGCAGCGACTGCTCCCACCAAAACTGAAAACCCCTCGAGAAACCTGTAGTTTTACGAGTGTGGCTGAAAATACAGCCCCAAAGGTTGATATTTATTTTCTGAGAAGTACAAGGAACACTCTTCTTGATGTTCTTGGACCTGTGTGAAGAGAACTACATGCGAAAGTGCTCCAAAATGGCTCCAAAAACACCCCAAAATTGCTTCAAAAATAGGCTTTAAAAGCAAAAATGAAGCTTTGAGGGACGAAAACTTGTTCAAGGTAATGTCAACCTTAGTCTTTCCCCTTCTTCAAACACCACAAGAGTGTAGCTTAGTGGCAAGAGATTGCCACGGTTAAGCGAGCTTTGGGGGGAACAGTACTGGGATGGGTGACCTCCCGGGAAGTACCGGGAACCTCTATATTCCTTGATCGTTGAGGTCCTCCCTCGCGCGCAGCCAACGACGCCTGCGGTGACTTCGGTGACTCGGATGACAAGGTATGCCAAGGTCTATGCCTTGGTCGCCGCCTTATTCGTAAGCCTTGGAGAAAGCCTTGATTATGTATCTCCCGACTATGTTTATCTATACCAAATCCCCATGTAAAAGTTATATAAGCATGGCCCATGTGTGTCTTTGCATAACATTGTGCATTAATAAGACCTTCCTTTAGAGTCTGTCTCAATCACCATCTAAGCTTCATATTGGGAGTACATGGGTGGACCATCTTTGTAGTTGCATTACAATTGGCATTTTGAGAATTGGATTTCTCTATCTCTCAGTCTGCATCTCTCTTTGTTTGGGTTATTTTCTCAACTCTGTCTACTGTTCTATTCTTTTATGCTATTATTTATTACATATATGTACGTGCATATATATATATATATATATATATATATATATATATATATATATATATATATATATATATATATATGTGTGTGTGTGTGTGTGTGTGTGTATGTATGTATGTGTATGTTCGTGTGTATGTGTGTGTATAGAGCATGATAGATGATCTACGGGGTTCGTTCTTCGCAACAAAGACATTGAAGGGTTGTTGACACATAATAGTGTATGGAACGTAGTTCGGGAAAGTTTTACATTTTTCGAAGATGAGTTCCTTCCTCGACTTCCCTGTGAACAAAAGGATATACAATTCAAATTTGGTTGTAGATCTGGGCTGCAAGAGAGTTCATAAATCTTTGGAGTATGAATGTGACTCTGTAAATTGATAGTGGAGAGTTCAATTTTCCCATTGCATTTATTAGAGCTTGCCACCAATGTCGAATGTGGGGGCAGTTCTAGAAGATGTCTCCTAATGTTTCATGGATTGTTCCACATTGCAAAGAATTGAATAGAAGAGTTGAGTGACACCCAAGAATGTGCCCATTTTCAATGCACCCAATGTAAGTCTCCAGAATAAAGTTTTTTAATAAAGAAGCAATTTCAATTGCTAGAGATAGTGCATCTTTTAATCCACCAATCATTTGGCTTTTGTTGCTTCCATTTTTTATTACATGTGTTTGAAATTCGAGGGAGGGAAATTAGCAATTGTAATAAGATGTGGTAGAGGAGAAACCTTGGTATAATAGTCTTGAAATCTTAGAGTGTGAGTGCAACATGCACTACGAGGAAAAAGAAACAGAAAAAAAGAAACAGGGTCATCCTCGCATGACTGACATGCATTTTTTTTAGTAAGAAAAATGGGATATGTCGCTTATGCATATATATATATATATATATATATATATATATATATATATATATATATATATATATATATATATATATATATATATATATATATA
The DNA here is from genome assembly GCA_020310875.1 of Ceratopteris richardii. NCBI lineage: Eukaryota > Viridiplantae > Streptophyta > Polypodiopsida > Polypodiales > Pteridaceae > Ceratopteris > Ceratopteris richardii. The sequence continues at coordinate 175,167,540 of CM035419.1, forward strand.
TGTGTGTGTGTGTGTGTGTGTATGTGTGTGTTTTCAAATCACCATTGAGGCTCGTCATTTAGCAGCACGATGAAAAGCATGTAATCCATATAATTTGGAAAAAGGGCGGAGAGTGAGACCAACAATTTGCAAAGGAAAATGAAGAAAGTAAACCAAGATTACGCACTAGCTTAACACAATAGAGGAGGGAGATACATACATATGAAACCTAAGCATTAAGTAAATTCGAATATGGAGATCCATTTTGCAAGAACAAGTGAAAACTATGAAGCTTTTGCTTTAGCTCTGGCTTCTTCTTTTGTTTCAACTTTAGGTTCTCTCTCTCTCCCTCTCTGGCTTCTTCTTTTGTTTCAACTTTAGGTTCTCTCTCTCTCTCCCTCTCTCTTTTGTTTCAACTTTAGGTACTCTCTCTCTCTCTCTCTCAATTTTTGCAAATCGTTTCCACTAAGTTTGTCTACTATTATGCATGCGTGATGGTCACATTATGATGTGTGGTATTATTGTGGGTAGGATGTTTTGTATAATTGTGATGTAAATGCATGTATGGGTATGGTGCATGTATGTGATGATGTATGCGGTTTAACTCGGCAAAGATAAAGGATACTCCAATAGCTTTATGCATAAGTGGAAAATTTATAGTCCGTCACATCAAGCGGTCTCTAAAGATGAGGATGATTGCATAGAACAACAGTTTGATGTTGAATAACACATGGGATGCACATTTCCCATGTGGAAGACTACCCCGTTGTGTCGTGAAATTTGAAATTGACTTTTGTTGATAGTTTCCCTACTATAGGGATATTTTCTCAAGCAGATAGTAATCATGTAGACGATTTCAATGATGAGAGTAGCATGTGTGTTGCAATTTTGTGCTCACTAGTTCGTGTATAACTTTAGTGTCATGTTCAATAGTATTCTTTTCATGTGGGTATTAGAAATTTTCCTAGTCTTTAGAACATAAAGTGCAAAATCCTTGAGCAGTGCTTGCACTTGATCTTGGAGATGGAAAAGTGCTTCCATACAAGTTACTTCCAGCAATCAATTTCCTCCCTGGAATTACAAAAGCTTTCGAGGATGAATAAAGTGTTAGACATCTCACAAGAAAACCAATGCAATGTGTGTGGATATCTCATTGGAACAAAGAATATAACTACAATGGTCAAGCTTCCTTGTAATGATGCTTACCATATGCTACGCAAACAAAATGCCAACACTAAGTTACAAATGAATTTGGGTCTTCTACAAAGGCACATGTCAACAACCATGGGGGAGAATAAGCATCTCCAGCAACAAAATCCGGACAATCTAGAGGCCACCATGGAAGGAACCCCTAGAACAACCAGCAATCCTACAAAATTTCAAGCTATTCCTTCTGACAACATCTGAATAGTATTAAAAGAATATGCCAACTTCTTATGCACAACTAGAAGAGGAGTGTGTAGAACTCAAAAAGTACATAGTGAAGACTAGCACATAGGAACCTGAGGCAATCCCTCTTCAAACGACACACACAAACTTGAAAACCTCCAAAGGCGAATTGAAGAACAAGCAGGGTTGTTACATTGTGAACAATCCCCCTCTCCACCAGTGGAACCATAACTTGAAGAGTTACTAGGAATCCCAGTGGAGGAAACATTCAAAGAGACATACAAACCCATACTAGTACCAAGGGGTGCACAACAGAAGAAGGCCAAGACACAACCTCAATGGCTCAAGCGTGTAGAGAAAGTAGGCACAACACATGATGATAGGGTGGCCATACAAGTTCAATCATTGTCAAATCTTGAAGAAACTGTATTGAAGTCATAGTATTTCTAGAACTTGTCCCATCAATGGCTCATCACTAAGTTTGAGTTGAAGTATGTGTCCTATTTTGTACTTCTCATCAACTACACTACAAAGATCAAATGGGTGATTGGAGAGGAACCCACTTTTGAAACCCAATTTGAGCCAAAGGACCTCCCAGAAAGAACATAGAAAGGAAAAGGCGAGATGGAGTTTCCCCATCCAGTCAAGATAGAGGAAGAGGAAATTTCAATAGTACCCATAGACAAAAAGTGGAAACTATGGCAAGTTCCCTTAACTACGGCAACTCCTATCTAGCACATTATTGGAATGCAATTTAATAGATTCAATGGAAGAATAGATGGCGACCCAGATGTTCATGTGAGATTATTCAATACACAATATGATTTACTAGAAGGAAACCCAATCGATGCATGGAAGTGCCAAGTTTTTCAAGCTACCTTAGGTAGTGAGGTGGTAACATGGTTAACCAAAATTTCCCCTAATCATTCTGCAATGTATGATGCCCTCAAAAATGCACTCTTAATACAGTTTAGGAAGGCAAAGACCACTAGGAGATTATTTATTACTTTACAGTACATGGTGCAACAACCTAATTAGACGATAGCTGGTTATGCATCACTTTTTTGGAGCACTTTACATCAAATTTTGAAACTAGAATGACCTCCGAAGGATGTAGTTCAAGGTTGGTTTATGGATGGATTGAAATCCATATTGAAGGAAAAAATATGTTTATTTGCATTGGATGGCACTCGTTCTCTAGATCAGATTATAGATGTTATAGGGCAATTGGAATGTAACCTTAAAGTGGCAAATCCAGCTTGGCAACATCTTTCTCATGTCACACCTCTGGTAAATTCGACTCCTTTGGCTATAATTGATGCATATAGTCAGATGTTTTGTACCAAGTGCAGGAATCCAAGATAGGTTGTGTCAAATTGCACATTAAATCAAATGTATTGTGCCATCTATACATGATGAATCACAATACACACCAATGTAGATATAATAGTTGAATTCAAACTACCTCAGTGAATCGTATGCAACTAGAACCCCATGGGAATGGTCAATGGTACTCTAATCCTGCAGTGCATAATGTATAAGTCAATGATGGTGGTGGTTTACGAGTCACGTCATACCCAAAATTTTTGGGTAGTCGAGGGCAGAATCGACTAAATTACTCTAGATACAGCCGAGGCTGCATACCTTTTAACTGTTATCATTGTGACAATATTGAATATCCTAAGGAAGGAAAGGTTCTATAATTTTGGTTTGATTTAGAATTCGGCTATATTTGTGCAAATTGTTCGGGTGCTTAGGACTATGATTGAAAAAAGCAAGAGGCAAGATTAAAAGCTCCAATGACAAACATGGTAATGCTTTCTTTTGAGGAACTTGCAGTGATGGTAGTCACCCAATCCGATAGTTTCTCATGTTAATGATACTTCTGTACCCCCTGAAGTGACTCCAACAACCGAGTATTCACTCAAGTTGTAGGTTGGACTCAAGAAGCACCGATAACATTTTCTGACACAAGTAGCAACAGCAATTAGAGTCAAGATTCCCTCAATAGAAATGCATCTGTAAAGAATGCCACTATGGACTTACACTGTAGTCCAGTCAAATCTTTTGAAACTATCTCTACGGAAGTCAACAAGAACCAGGAAGACATACATACAAGTGGTGTAGATCCTTGGCAAACATTTTGTAAGTCAACTATTCAATTACCATTGGGGTATCTATTAAACTTGGTTCCTAGATTGACACTCTAATAAAACCAATGCAGAACTCTAAGCCCAAAGAGCAAGCAATTGAACAAGCGCAAGTGAACAAGGTGGAAACCAGCTAGGAGGAATTAGTGGATTATGTGGTTCCACTTATTTCGGTCTGGTATAAGGATACCCAGATTTTGCATGTTCTAATCGATGGTGGATCTGGAGTTAATATTGCTACAATGCCAATTTGTCAACAATTGGGTTGAAAAGAAATATAATCGGCCCCATTTTACATTTGCATGGCAAACTAGTCCACAGTCCAGCCAATTGGTCTTATAAAAGATATTACAATTAAAGTCTAGAATATTCCTTTTAAAGTAACTTTTGTAGTTATTGAGTTCATTGGAAAAAATAATTATTATAATCTTTTTTTGGGATGCCCTTGGCTCAAATAGGCTAAGGTACAACAGGGTTGGGGCTCCCAAGCCATCACTTTTCATATGGGACACAAGAAGTACTTTATACCACTAGATGATCATCAGCCGTATTTGAAGGCCCACATACCAGCAATTGTAGAGCCTCCTCACATGATTGATGGTTTAGAAGATGATGAGGAAATGAAACTTTTGGAATCCAATCATGATCTCTGGTTCGTAGGATTAGTAGATATTTCAGAGGCATTAGAAAATTTGAAACAAGGTCTTGTGGTGGCTAATATGCAACCAGAGGAGCTCACTCCTTCTGTAGATGATGATATTGCCTGGTTGGAAAAGGATGATGTCCTTACCCAAACCATTCTTCATATTCATGAGGACCAAATCAAATAGATCAACCTTGGCACTAAAGCTTTGCCATAGATGGTCAAAATAAGTGTTGATTTAGTTGGTTCTTTTTTACAAGCTCTACTTCAATTATTAATCAAGTTTAAAGATGTATTTTCTTGGAATTATTCGATATGAAATGGCTAGATCCCCAGTTTTATCAGCATAATATTGTTCTCAAATCGTATGCTTTTTCTAGTAGTTCAAGACCGTTATCGCATGATCCCAAATTTTGCTAGATAGATAAAAGAAGAATTGGATTGCTTGTTGAAGGTGGGATTCATAATTCCAATTGACTATCCAAAATAGGTATCCCCCATTGTCATTGTGCCCAAGTCATTGTAGACTACCAAAAATTGAATGTTGCCCAACTATACTTGATCCTTTCCCACTCCCATTTCTAGATACTATGTTAGATGAAGTGGCAGGTAAAGAGATGTGTTCTTTTCTTGATGGATTTAGTGGCTATAATTAGGTTTGGATGTTGGAAGCTGATATCCCAAAAGCTTCCTTTATTACAAATTGGGGTGTGTTTGCATGTACTATCATGTGGTTTGGTTTAATGAATGCCTCGACTATCTTTCAAAGATGTATGCAACAAATTTTTGTGCCATTTTTGACAAGTTTCATGCATGTTTTTCTCAATTTTAGGCTATCATGTCAATCATGTAGATCAATTATGCCTCTGTTTTATGAAGTGTCAGGATGTTCAATTAAGTCTCAATCCAGCCAAATCAGTATTCGGTGTAAAATGTGGGAAACTATTGAGACATATGTTAAATCTCCCTCTATCCTATCTTTACTGTATATGGTTTAGATGACAATGATAGAGATTTCCTACAGGGTTCTTGGGTTGGATAGGGGTCTGTGTGAACAGAGGCCCTATATTATTTTCCCACACCACACTCAACTTTGATCACTGTTATGACTTACTGAACACTTATCTTCTCATTACTGTATTCATGTTTTGAATTTATATTAACTTCCTTCATGACTATGCATCATCAATACACATACTAGTCTTTGAACATAAGTTAATCATAGTGCGTACTACAATATTTACTGTCACACAACCACCGATATCAATTTACTTACAATAATCAATATATCACAGACAACGAACATAGTGTCATCAATGAGATTACATGGCCTTCATGAAAACATATTAACCAAACTACTTCACGATTAATTACTTCAACTAAATAGAGCACTTCTCTATCACTTAACGACACCAAACTAGATCCCAAAATCACACAATTAATCAACACATGCCTGTACTCGATCGCTTCATCACAGGCGATCCGGTGAGGATCTGTTGTGCACCTTCTTTACTACCAAGTGATGTGAGTGCATTCCTCTTTTATATAAATGAAATAATGGTTACATCGCTTCGGTTATTATGGTGTTTCATCGAAGGAATTACAAAAAATAATACATAGCTTCATCGGGTGCCTAACACTGGCATGCACGGTGGACTCGAATCCTAATTACAAGCTAGTCTTCATCAATAAGGCCTTGTACATACATATTTCGGGCTTCTTCAAAACTGTGCTTTATCTTTTTCTATAAAGTCTTAAGTAATTTTTGTACATGATCCGGATCTAATAAGAATGCATTTGGGCTAGCAGAACTGGAGGTGACAGCTTGATTGAGCAATCGCTAACTCTGATCCTACAAGAATGCTTCTTGAAGATAAAATTCATTCTTTAATGTAGCTTGACACCGGAGTTTACTATTAGCAATCTGTTCATCAACTCGTTGAAGCTAATCCTTCTGGATGCCTACTTGCTTTTCCATCCATTCTAATTGCTTAGATTGAAATTGGATCGTCTTAAAGTAGACCTGTCGTTCCTTTTGTGTGGCTTCCAACTCTTTCTTCACTTGAAGTGTCCGTCTGACTTCATTGGGCAAAGCTTGCACCTTCTGGAACAATTCTTCTTTGGTTTCAGCCAATTCTACCTCCCATTGAACTGAAATTGGAAACTATAGTAGTGAGTGTAATGTGAATGGTGAAGAGGGCGAAATGATTGGCCACATAGTGTCAGTGGCAGGGAATCTTGCAATGAAATGAGCCAAAGGAATGACTAATGGATGTGCCAACACGTTATGCCACATCAATTGAGCAAACTGGAGCAAGCCGCATACATGAAGGTATTCGGTAAGCTCATCAGGTATGCATGTACTAAAGGCACTGATATGGGATAGAGACTCCATAGTCAAGGCAAGCAAGAGTGCACACAGATACAATACAAGCACAAAGGTCACAAAGGATGCATATATCGCACAACATACACACAATAAAAGAGATAAAGCAAAATTTATGGATTAAGTAGATTGTGCAGAACGAGCTGCATGCGACTGATCATGAAAGTGAGCAACATGATTAACTCCAGTTGTCATGTACTCGTAAAGAGTATATCACTCCAATTTAAAACATGTCGGAGGGTGGTAGGTAGACATAATTTACATGCAATAATTAAAAATCCAAAATGACAAGCCCCAAAAAAGTTACGATCAACTAGTCAACCGAAAATCAATCGGAATACGTGTGAGGAGTTTACAATGGACACCGGTACCGACCGAAACGGATAAGTCTATGACAAGCACATATCAGAAAAGAGTAACAAGAACAAAACCAAATTATGGGGGCGATGATGGTGGGCAATAGTGTCATAACTTAGAACCATTGATGGGGTTGGGGAGAATTGCTCCAGCTTGACATAATCCATTGTCTCCATAGCCTCTTTCTAGCAAGAAGACTACTAGCATCTATTAGGATCACAAAATCCAAATCTCGAACATATCTATCAGGTGGATGTGAGACATGTGTAGAGCATCTCAATGGTTGCTGAACAAGAACATTTTCAGACTAATTTGATTGGACATTCTCTTGAATATCCCTATGAGTAGCATTTTTATGCATGCTAACTGGAGGACTAGTATCCTCAAACACTACTCTTCTCACTTCAACCTCCCTAATGGGTTGTTTATGCATTTTAGACTCATTGAACATGACATCACTATTTTTTATTACTGATTGTGTTTCAAGATCCCATAAGCGATATCCAAATTGTCCTTCTCGACCAAATCTAAGAAAAATGCTTTTCTTTGACTTATGATTCACCTTTTGTGTAAGATTATTGGGTATATAAACATATGCTTCACACCCAAAAACTCAAAGATGATCATAATATGGTGGATTCCCTGTCCATAACTCTTGTGCCACTTTCAAACATTTGGCAATACTAGGTGAAAAGTTAATCACGTGAACTACAGTCAATATCGCTTTTGTTCAAAAGCCTTGTGAAAGGTTTGCATGATGCAACATAGAAACTACTCTATCCTAAATAGTTCTATTCATCTTTTGAGCTACACCATTCTGTACTAGGGTATAAGGATCTATAAACTCTTTATGAATTCCTCTAGACTGGCAAAAAGGCTGAATTCATGAGAGGTATATTCACCCCCATTATCTGAATGCAAAGCATTAAGCTTAGTTCCTTTTTCAATCTCAACTAAAGTGTTGGGGAATTCTTGTGCAGAAAGGGACTTGAGTGTTTATAGGAGAAGGATTAAGGAGAAGAAGTGAAATACAGACACCGGAAGGTTCTATATATAGATTATAAAGAGAAAAATACAATGATGATGTATAGCACAAAATCAAATGCTCTCTGTGTGGAATGCATAATCCCAAAGAGTACACAAACACATAAGGTTACAAGACACCCAAAGTTCCTTATGCTGCCAATCTTCTTTGCACTAGACCTCCACCTTCTCTAGGAGCTTGCACGTGTGCACACCTTACACTCAAGCTTTCAATAAGGTAGGAGGGATGGACACCTTCTATCGATGTGCACACCTCTTCAATGGTACCTTGTGCCACCTTGATTGTCTAGCTTACTGGCTCTCCGCACACTAGATCACACTTCTTGCACACTTTGCCTCACACTTTCTTCTCTGTGTCGCACACTAATTCAATAATTTCTCTTGCTCTTCTCACCTAGTGTAGACTATGCTCTCACTCGCTTAGTCTAACTCCAAGAATAATGCATATGTTGAGTTGAGTGTCGGTTCACTTATGTACACTGCTCTTAACTAATATTTGTCATGTATTGATTTTAGGACTAAAACAAAATTTTAAATGGGGGCCACACTTTCACTTTTGTGTACCGCTTCTTCTTCAAATGTCATCACTTTTGTCCTTCAATTCTCCAATATGTGTACCTAAGGGAGGGTTTACTTGAACCTTCCAAACACTTCAAAACCCTTGAAACTTTATAGAAAGACACTCTTCAAGACAATCTGCAACCTTGCAACTTGCAACCAACTTTCTCCAAAACCATAACCATTGTAAATAAATTGATTCTGCACTACTTTGACCAATTTGACTTTGACCATCTCTTTGACCAGCTTGACTTTGATCATTTTGACTTTGACCAGATTGACTTTGACCAATATGATTTTGATGGGGCTCAATAGTTGCCCACCACCTAATGGGCACTCCGTCCTAGAGAGCTAACAGCCAAACAATGAGTAGATGTGTTCACTTTGATACCTGTTGTGCACAACCTTCAAAAATGACATCTAAGCAACTACCAAGTCCACCAAGAGTAGGAAGGAAAAAGACAAGGGAGGAACCAAAACTAGAAATTTTGCAGTGAAGAAGTAGAAGCAGGATAATGGAGGGTAGGAAGGAAAGGTTAGGGATGGCTGAAGGGCTGAGAGGGATTAGGTAAGGAGGGGTAAGGGTGGGGCTAGGTAGAAGGATAAAGGGAGGGGCAGGGAGAAGGATTAGGGCTTTGGAGAGGGCCAAAATGATAAAACATGAAACCTAGAGAGGGTTCATATGGAAAAATGTGAAACATGTGGGAAAATGAGGATGGAATAGACCCTATGCAGCACATGGAGAAGAAAAAACACATGTAAAATGTGCACAAAAGTGGAGGTTTGGAGTAAAAGTAGGAAAAAAATGGAATTTGGTGAAATTAATGCAAAAAATGAGTCTAGGCCGGCCAAGAAACATGAAAATGACCCCAACTTTGAAAAAAAAAAACCCTTTGAGGTGCAATCTAGAGCCAAAACAATTTTGCCAATAAAAACGAAAAAATATATATTTTTACGTCACACCATAGAATAAAATTATCCTATGGTGGGCTCGGGGCGGGGAGGGGGGTAGGGGGCAAGAGAGAGAGGAAGAGAGAGATTAGAGAGAGGAGTGAGAGGCTAAAGAGATGATAGCGATAGTCCCTTGCAAGTTATAACTCTTTTTGGAGCCATTTGAACTAGAACTTAATCCACCAAATGTGCCTAAAACCTTTGATGCCATGGTGAGAGATAACTAACAAGAATACTGATAAACCTAGAAACGACCAAGCACCATTGACACTTTGAAATATAACCCAATGTCAGTTTTTGGGAAGAAACCACTACAAAGATCATCCAAAAACTATGTCCAAGAAGCTCCTAAAGGTCAACAAGAGAGATTTGAAAAACCAAATAATGCTCAAGGTAAGGGTAGGTCTTATCTCCCTTCTCCTCAATCACCAAGTGAGTGTAGCTTAATGGTGAAAATCACCAATTAAGTGAGCTTTGGAAATGATAATACTAAATTGTGAGATCTCTCCAGAAGTCTTTCCTTCATAAACCTTGATGGATGAAGTCCTCCATCAAACATGACCAAGGATGCCAATGATGACTTTGGCGACAAGAGGACAAGGAAATGATAAGGTGTGCCAAGGTCTATACCTTGATTTCTTTCTTGATTGTAAGCCTTGGAGTTGTCTAGAGATTGCATAGGGCTATAGGTTTTAGCCTCAATGTGCAAAAAAACTATGGATGACATCTCATTCATGTGAAAAATTGATATGATACCAGTGGAGGGGAGCTTCTCGACTCCCCATGGCATGGATTACCTTTTTGTTTGACATTGTAGATGCACTCGATAATTCTTTGTGCTAAAACACAAAAAGAACACAGAAAATCAAAGAACGAGAGAGCGCTAACTGGTTGTGTATAAGTTTCATAAATGGGTGGTCCCAATCAAGTGTGTGGCACTCACCATGCCACCATATGCTTTATTAGAACATACATATATACAAGAATTTCTAATGGTCTTTTGGCCCATTACATAATGAATAATGGAAACAATTTTAACTTCTACCAGTAAATTATTATACACCCTCTCCTAAATCAAAGAACTCTTTGCATAAGAAAAAAAGTTTATGTTTGATGTATTTCTCTACCCGGAAACGTGTTTTTCAATTTGTGTGCCTCTGAGTTTGTCCATATGCCTATATGGAGAATCTTCTAGAGTAAGACTAATCTTTTAGAATTTATGAGGGGTTGGCAAAGACTTTGGAGTTTCCATTCCCACTTAATCCAAGACCGATTTGTTTTCCATCTTTGATTGAGTCTTGAGTGAATATCTTTTGTCAATTAGGGGACGTTTTCAATATGGCCTTCACTTCCCCACATCATTTCCTCTAGATGTGGCTCCCTATTTTATTTCTTTTTTGTTGGAGCTTTCCATTCTTGCATACAACTCTCTTAAATGCTTGAACTTTGAGATTGTGAGTTTCCTACATGTTTGAGCTTTGTAACATGACTCTTCATCATGAATGAACATATTCTTCTCATATCCCACAACGTAGATTCGCTGATCCACAAGTTATAACCAACCTAAACCTAAAGATGAACTTTGAAATTGGGGTTGTTCATGATGAATGGATGTAATACATGCGACTCCGACTCAACTAGGACCAATGGATGTAATACATGCGACTCTGAATCAGCCAGGACCAGGTCTTGGTTGTCGATTTTTGATGGCTGTATTGCCCATTTTGGCCATTTTAGACATTCAATAAGGTCATATATTTTATTAGACCTTCAAAAATTATATTTAAAATCTGAAATATAGGTATCATGTGGAGATAGCCTTCAAAATTGAAGGGCATGATAGACCGTTAAAATACATGCGAGACTCCTCATATATATATCTCAGAGAGAAGAGGTAAACGATTAAAAATCATGACCGACCCAAAGATCAGCTCGGAGAGTGCGAACATTTGGTTTTCTTTTTTTGAAGACAACAGAATTAAATTCAAAGGTAGTAGAGTACAAACCCACAAGGGGAGCCAAGACAGAAAAAAAAAGGATTGCTGGCAAAATTACATAGTTGATGATAAGAACTCCATGAGACAGAGTCGTTTCCCCGAGTACAGAGAAAAAATAGCCTTTTTCTAATGTATGTAACTGCTGTTTCTACAAATGGTTCTCCAAGGCCTGGAGGTACAAGGGGCAGAAGACATGCAGGACCAACAGGAGACAATGATACCTAAAATCTTCTGATTACAGGTGTACAAAAAATCTTTTGGAATTTTAGAGAAGATTCTCTCATTTCTCTCTCTCTCCAAATGAACCAGATACATTGAGTTCTGAGACATTGCCATATTCCAACTTCAAATCTAGAACTTTCTCTTGGTAGCACTTCTTTAAGTGAAAGAGGAGGGTCCCCATTGCAAGATAGAAATCATTAAACCTTTTCCAATATCTGGCAGCTTTAGGACATTCCAGAAAAACATGTTCCAAATCCTCTAGAGTTCCACAGGTAGTACATTTGCCATCACCAATATTACATTGGAGAGCTTTTTTTCCTATCCATAGGGCTCTGTGTAGAATCATCCTCAGTAGTAGAGATTGTTTGATGTTTGAAGAAAAGGCCCACATCAACCTAAACCGATATCTCCACTGGTGGCAAGACCAAGAAACACCCCATCTTCTATTAAGTCTGGGCATAGTAAGTTGGATTGAAGTATAAGACTTTTTATATCTGTAATACATTTCTTCAGCCACCTGCATATGGACACATCTACATTCAAGATAAACAGAAAGTTTGTCAGTGAGCCATTCAATTTATTAACAAGAAGATGCATGTAGGCAGTAGAGAGACCTGGAGTACTGAGAAGGGCTTGCTGGTTCAGAAGTCCATCAACCCTGCAAAGAGAAGCCCAATTAGAGAAGCCATATTTTCTACATTTATTAGCTATGATATTAAGAGAGTTATCCTTAAACCATCCCACCCACATGGAGTCCTGCATAATAAACCACAAGTTATTAGAAAATATGTCAAGTAAAGAGTAATTTTCCTTCACTTTAAACAGGCATTTCAGAGGGAGCAGACAAGAGTACTCCCTTTAGGAACATAGGGCATAGGGGAAACAACAATGTCCCAAAGGTCAAAATTATACCAACTTTCAAAGCCTTTAACATGGAATTTGGATATGCTCCTTTTGATAAGATTAGCCCAAAAGTCACTTGATGTAGTAGACCTCAAGACCCACTTAGTAGCCATCTGGTTAGCCATCTTGGTTGGACATATGAGTCCCAGTCCACCTTCCTCTTTCCTTGGACAACATATGTTCCAAGCTACCTTAGGGATTTTTTTAATGAGAGGTGAGCCACCCCATAGGAACCTTCCGGCAAGGGCCACAGGTTGATTAAGATGTTTCCTGTAAGGCTGCCAACAAGACAAAAAATAAGTTAGAGATGGTAGAATGTAGTGCTTAAGGACCAAAATTTTTTGAGTAAGAGATTGCTGCATCCCCATCCATCTAAAAACTTTTGCTTTGAATTTTTCCATAAGCCAATTCCATCTCTGCTCCATAGTCAGATCAAACCTCATAGGAATACCTAGTAATATGAAAATAACACCTCTTTTTATAACATCACACTTCTTATCTGTCACATAGCAAGGAACCAAATCATTAGTAGCAAAAGACATTTCAAAAAATTCTCAGCAGACATGTCATCAACAATAGTAATCATGTTAGTGTCATAAGCAAACATCTGCAAACCAAGTTGGGAATGGGAACCAGAAATTTCAAGACCTTTGATAGTACCTTGTTCAAAACAATCTTTAACCAGCCATCCTAGAGCATCAATGGTGATAACAAAAAGGAGAGGGGCTAAAGGACAACCTGTATGATAGACCTACAAAGTCTAAAGGAATCCGAAGTATGGCCATTCATAGAAATTCTGGAATTAGCATTTCCAAAAAGCATGTTAATGAATTTAATGAACTTTTTCCCAAGACCAACATCATGTAAAGACTGAAGAATGGAGTCCCATTCAATTCTATCATATGCCTTATCAAAATCAATTTAAAAAAAGAAGACATCTATATTTTGATCTTTGGCATATTGAAGAGCTTCCCAAACAAAACTGATGGCATCCAGAATAAACCTACCTTTGATGAAACCTTTTTGTTCAAGCAAAATGATGGAATCCATGATAGGGCTCAGTCTCCTAGTTAGGGTGGAAGCAAAAATTTTATACAAAGAGTGGGCACCATGAAATCAACTAGTTCATGAAAGAATTCATTTGGTATACCATCAAGGCCAGGAGATTTGCAGGGTTTCAATTTACGAATGGTTTCTCTAATCTCACCGACAGTGAGGGGCAGGTACATGATAGAAGCCATGGCCTGAGAGATCATTTTTTTTCTCTTTATGGCAATATGGGCTCTAGCTCTCTAAATATCCTCCCCCCACTTTGGAGACTTAGAGAAAACATTAGTAAAGAAGCTTAAAGCCTCTTGTAGGTTCTCCTTGATAGAGCTAGTATAATGTCCTCAACTTTTTTTAAGAAAAGGAACAAAATCTCTAGCTTTCTTTTTCTTCATGAGATCAAACATGTGTTTATTAGGTTTATCAACCTTCCAAGCCCAAAATTCTCTTGAGGCAGCAAGGGCACCACTAGCTAAGAGATAATCTTCATAACCTATTCTGAAGTTCATAAATCAAGTTCTTCTTAGAGAGAGGGTCCAAGTCATTATTTTCATCTAGGTCTATCTCTTTAAGTATCATCATTCTTCTTTTCTTCCTAACTTCCTTCATCCTGTTCTTATACTTGGTAAGAAGAAATTGGGTATCTTTAACAGACTTTTGCAGACAGTGAAAAGATTCATCTTCCCATTATAAAAATAAGTAGAGAAAATAGGTTGAAACTTCATTTTCATAAAAGGAAGCTTAAGTAAAGACATATAAAGATGAGGACAGCCAGCTCTATAATTAGGGGCATTCATGTGAAATTGAATAAAGAGAGGCTGATGATCAGAAAAATGCAGAGAATCTTCTTTAGAACAGGAGTGATTCCAAAAATCCTGAAATTTATTGACACAGATGTAACAATGATCCAATCTAGCAGACAAAGGATTATTAGGATTCCTATTACTTTAGGTATGGCCAGTTCGGGGGGAGCAATCAATAAGATTAAGTGAAGTTACCATGTTAAACCAACAACTTTTCTCTTTACCTTGCGTTACATTGCCAACATTTACCTTGTCTGTCAATACGAATGTTGGGTTTTTTTTTTTTTTTTTTTTAAAGAAAAGCTTTTTAGATTTTCATTAATCAGATCCATGCATATGAGGACATAACGTGTTAATTTCAGTTAAGAGAAAAAGGGGAACCTTCGTGGATGAACATCCAAATTCCAATGCATCGTTCTGTTGTTAAACCCTCGTGCTACCTTCTAAAGCTATTCTAATCTAATTGGACGAAGTGGACCACACGCACTAGCAAACAAAGAGAGAGAGAGACAGAGAGAGAGATGACTGGTTTACGACTGGACGCTCCAGGTCATGGTGATGAGGCTGGAGTAGACATACGGCCAGGAAATTCTGAGGAGGCTTTAGCTCTTCAGGATCCCAAGCTTGAGATCAAAAGGCAAATTGAAGAGCTTACTTCTCGGATAGAAGAGGTGGGACCCTTCCTAATCCTGTTGCCCTTAAGTGCCCACTGCCATGTTATCATTATTGCTTTTATTTATTGGCGTTCTGTCAGCCCATGTTTTTTTTTTTTTGAGATAAACAGGAAAATATAAATTAACAGGGTAAAATTACATCTGTGCAGGGGGCAGGAGCACCTTATACTCTAAGAGTCACAAAGATGACACCATGGCAAACCTGCAATGGGAATACAACTGGCTCAATAACACTTTCCATCTTGTATAGTGGTGATCAGCTAGGAAACAGTGGAGATCATGAGAGGGAAGAGAGGGTTTGGTGATACATTTTATACAAGTATCAGACACTCTTTTCAGAGTGTGATGTAGGGGAATCAGAAAATTCTTTCTCCCATTGCCTAAGACCTGGTTATTCCTGCTAAGCCATATGGCCCACAAGATGTGGCCACGCCAAATATTCCACAGGAGGATATCCATATTTTTGCAACAGCCGATCAAGGCATCCATTCTTTGAAGCTTGGGAGCTTTACTGGAGTGTAGGAAGTTGTCAACACAATTCCAGAAAGGCTTGGCATGAACACAGTCATAGAAAAGGTGAAAAACATCCTCCACCCTGCCACAAAATGCACATTTACCACCATCAATAAAAATTTTCCTGACTCTGGGGCCCACCCACAGCCCTTGATGAATTATCAACCATTGAAGACAAGACTGTTTGCTGCTTTCTGGATAAGCCCACAGAGCTTTAAACCTATAGGACCACTGAGCAGAAGACCAGCTCAGATTCCACATTTTGTTCAACTTAGCAGTGATACCATCCATCGAGCCTTTCTTCTTCTTGAAGTTCTTGTAAATGGACTCTGCAACATCTTGAAGATTTAGATCCTTCCACTTGCACCGAGTCAATTGTTCAGCCAGAATCTCCTTGTGAGACAGCAGAACCTGCAAGCAGGCAGCAGAAGCATTAGTTATATTGACCGATTCATTGTCCGACCTTACCTTCCCATTAGACATAAAGTCTTTCCCAGTTTTGTAACCAAACTTCCTATGACATTTATGTTCCTTGATTGAGATGTTCCCATTGTTCCAATGAGCCAACCACCCCAGCCAGGGAGATTCCTGTAAGTAAAATTGAGCCATATCAGACAGCTTGTCAGTAGGACAAAGACCACTTTTAGCTTTGAACCAAGCTTTCCAGAATCTACAGATCAGAGGACTTTCAACTGGGGTTATGGGGTGAGGGCAGGTGATAATGTCCCAAAGATTAATATTATTCCAAGCCCTGTAGTTGGTCAAAAAGAATTTGTTGACAGATCTTTGAATAAGAGAAGCCCAGATCTCAGTGTTGCCAATGCTTCTAAGAATCCTTTGGCAGACAGGCTGTCTGCCATTTTTTTTGGGCATCTCACCCCCAGACCCCCATTTTCTTTATTCATGCAACAAATATCCCAAGATACTTTGGCAATTTTCTTTCTGTTGGCCGATCCTCCCCATAAGAATCTTTTGGCCAGAGAGATTACCTGGTTAAGCTGCTTTTTGGAAGGAGTCCAGCAAGACAGGAAATAAACAAGTTTAGGCAAAATATAGTGGTTCAGAATAAAAGAACGATGGGGAAGGGAGGAGTTAGAGTCATACCACAGAGCCAAACCTTTTTTGAATTTATCACACACCCAATCCCACCTTTGATCAAAAGAGACATTAAACCCCATCGGGATCCCTAGAAGCCTAAATATCACCCCTTCTTTTATTATACTACAACCAAGCTGAGAAATAATGTCTGGTATAGCATTATTAGAGGCTTTAAAGCCAGTTTTGCTGTGGTTGACCCTTGAGCCACTGGCCAAACAAAAAACATCAAGGCAATCAAGAAACTTAGTAAGGGACTGGGGATCATTTCTTAGGACTACATTGGTATCATCTGCAAACATCTGAAGACATAAAGGGGCAGGGGAGTTAGGAATGCACACACCATTAATATGCCCATCAACCAAAGCATCCTTCACTAACCAACCCAAAGCATCACTAGCAATGGCAAAAAGAAGAGGGGCCAGAGGGCACCCTTGTCTTATAGATCTTGCCAATTTAAAAGGTTAAGACATGTGACCATTAATAGAGATTCTAGAAAAAGCGTTTCCAAACAAAGTACTCACATACTTAATAAATCTCCTTCCCAACCCTAAGTCATGGAGAGACTGCAAAATAAAGTCCCACTCAATCCTGTCATAAGCTTTGTCAAAATCAATTTTAAAGAAGTAGTAGTCTTGACCAGACTCTTTAGCATAATCCATGCCTTCCCAGAGGGAGATGATGGCATCAAGAATAAACCTGCCTTTAATAAAGCCTTTTTGTTCAGGAAGAATAAACTGGTTCATCAGAGGACTAATTCTCCTAGCAAGGGTAGCAGCAAAAATTTTGTATAAGGTATTTAGGCAGGTGATGGGCCTCCAGTTATTAAGGTCATCTTTGGGACCTCTCTTATGAATAAGCTTGATAACCCCAGTGTTAATGGAACAAGGGAGATACCCTTTGCTAGAAACCTCTTCCCATATCAACAGAATATAAGGAGTGAGAAAATCCTTAAGGATGATAAAAAATTCATTAGGCAGACCATCTATCCCAGGAGACTTACAAGGATTCAATTTATTGATAGTTTCCTTGATCTCACCAGCAGTGAGGGGAAGATCCAGAATGGGAACCAGGCTACTAGGAATCATTTTTTTCCTTTTCAAAGCAATAGTAGCCCTGGCCCTCTGAATGTCTTCCCCCCACTTGGGAGAACCAGAGAAAACCTCCATAAAGAAGCATTTGGCTTCCTGTAAGGTCTCTTCAATATTGAAGGTATTACTCCCATCTTTTTTCTTAACCGGGGGGACAAAGTCCCTCACTTTCCTTTTCTTCATACGGGAAAACATATGTTTATTGTTCCGATCCATGTTCTCACTCCAGAATTCTCTTGATATAGCAAGGGAGCTCCTAGCTTCTAGATACCTCTCTTTACCCAATCTCACAGTGCAATCAATGTACTCTTGAGAGTTAACATCAAGAGAATTTAACTGATTCATAAGCGAAAGCCTCCTCTGAGACCTCAACTCCAAGGCATGCTTCCTATAAGTGGTGAAAAGCTTTTGGATACCAGAAACAGCCTTCTCCCAAGCAACAGTGGGGGAACTATTAACCTTGAAGTGAAAGGAGATGATTTCCTTAGTACAAGCCATGATGCTAGGAATCTTGAGTAAACTATAATCAATGTGCGGCCGACCAGCTCTATAACTAGGAATGCCTTTCCTGAAGGTCAAAAAAAGGGGTTTGTGATCCGAAACAAACAGAGTATGATCTAACTTACTGCTAATATCCCAACACTCTTGGGTAAAATCAGTACTCGCATAGCATCTATCAAGCCTAGCCGCTCTATACTTGTCCCCGGCTTGCTTATTAGTCCAGGAAAACCCCGAGTTCCCAGAAAGGTCAGACAAATCCAGATGATTGCATAAATTGAACCAGGCATGTTTTTTAGTGCCAAAAATACAATTACCTTTTCTTTCCCATCTATCCTGCAAGGAAGTTACCATATTAAAATCCCCAGCAAGGATAACAGGATTGTCAAAAACACATAATTCTTCCCAGCAGCTTTTCCTTTCAGCACACAGGTTAGAAGCATAAACCGAAATGATAGAACAATTAAAAGGGTCTCCCATCTTGACAGCACACCATTGGTGAGAGTTACTATACACAACATCCTTAACAACATTGCAGATAGAATTAGACAAACCAACCACTGCACCACCTTTGCCACTAGGGTGGCAGGTGTGGTACCAAGTGAAACAAGAGGCCAGAATGTTGAGGTGTCTAATCAGAGTATCTCCTCCAACTTTGACTTCCTGCAAGCAGAGAACATCAGGCATGCTGGGCAGCAACTTAAGCCAGCAATTAATCATTTTGGGCCTGACTATATCAGTCAGCCCTTTAACATTTAATGTGATAATTTTAAGATCAAACATCACAACCAAGACAAATTATTTACGACTATTTTTAGTCGGCTTGGGCGCAGAGGTTGATAACCTGACAGCTTCTTTCCTTTTAGGCTTACTTACTTTAGAGTGATCAAGGCATGGGTCCATATCCTGAGACATGGGCACAATTTCACAATGATCCCCTTCCTCATCCATACAGTTGATTGAGTCCTGATCCATAGCATCAAGTTCTTGACTGAAATGTTTCAAAGAAGGGGGGGGGGGCACTTCATTAACCTGTTGTGAGAAGCAAGGGTTATCCTTTAGACATGCTGGTTCATGCAGAACCTTGTTTTTTTTTCCAATTTTTTTCCAGCTTTCTGCAGAGCCATGATCATCTTTTTCTGCCAGAACCGACTTAGAGTTCCCTGTTACATCCTTATTGGGATTAGAATTTTCATCTTGTTCTCCACCCACAGGAGATCCACCTGCACTGTTATTGTCATCAAAAGGATTAGAGATATCCTCTAACAAAATGTCATAAGGATTTTCCGTCTTAAAATTCTTTTTTTTAGACTTTTGAACTTGCTTTTTCCCCGTAACATTGGGGGTATTACTAGTAGCAGGGGGTGATACCTGCTTATCATGATTACCTTCCTCGTTCCGCGAAATGATGAGGGGACAGTCCCGAATTAGGTGGCCCTGCTTGTAACAGTTATAACAAGCGTTAGGTAAATTACGGTACATAATCCTTTGAGTGTGTAATTTCTTCCCCTGAGAGTCCTTAATAACTATTTGGGTCTTGATTTCTTTGGAAACATCTATTTCAATTAGCACCTGAGGATCCCATTTAGTATTAATGATACCATTTCTAGATTTTTGACCCAGAACTCTACCAATCATATTTCCAAGATGCTCAATCCAAGGGTAAAAGTCAATGGGTAACTCTGGAAATTCAACCCACACAGGGATCTTAGTGGGCTTTGGGCCCTTGGGGTTAAAACCAACATGCCATTTGAAAAAAGAAATGGGGATATTTCTGATAAGCCATTGGGCTTCACTGATAACCTGCAGGGCACTGTTGGCCTCTTCAAAAAAGAACAGATAGAAGTTGTTTGGGCAGTACTGTATGTGTTTAACCATTAGCCCTCTAGCTTCCCAATGCATTTTTATCCAACTCTTTAGGACATCATGCGGGGGTCTAGGGCCGTGGCAAAGCCCTATGACCACCCTACCTAAAAGATGTTCTTGCCAACTGTCCAAAGAAGACCTGTCGATTATAAACGAGTCTTCTTCGTCATCTTCACTAGGAATGTCCTCTACAAGAAGCTTATGCGGGTTTTCTGCGTATTCTACTCTCCCAAGACCTCTATCATTGTCTTTATCGGCTCGGACAGGAAAGACAGGAGAAGATAAGAGATTACCTGCATGCTTAATGGATTCCGCATATGACTTCTTAGGCGAGCAAGTTACTGAAGCTGTTCGAACTGCCTGGCTGCCAGAAGGGGCATCGACCATGGGTGAATCCTTTAATCCAGAGGAGCAAGCACTTACCTGTTGATATCCAACTGAGTTAGACAGCACTGGCGCGTTAGCCTCTACTCCCCCGTTCACCGGAGCACCGACCACAGAGACACCATTTCGTAACGCTTCGAAGAGAGCCATAAGAACGCAGAGGATGAGAAAACCGAGCCGGAGCAGATAACGCAGCCCCCCCCAATGGGGCAGCGCACGCAGGCGAGAGCCCTCCCGACTGAGGGGAGGGACTCGCAGGGGGAGAAAGGAAACCCTTCAGCCCTAGAGACGGGACATGAATGCTCCACTACTCCACTCGTGTCGAAGTATTGAAGTCCGTCAGCCCATGTTATTCGGTGAATCGTTGCTCTCAGATCATGAACTTAAAAGGAAAAAAAGGGAAATGATGAATCCTTGCTCTGAGCTCATGAACTTTAAAAAGTGCATGCCGGACACCATCAGCGATAATTTACGGATGCTATTTCTATTGATGGGAAATATTTTGTCACTTCAGTGTCCCATTGTTGTCTTGAGTTTTTTTGGGTGTTTTTTGTATTTGGCTTGTGGAACAACAAGTGGAAGTAGGTAATATCAAAGGCCTCCGGTTGCCCTGTGACCACAGCCAAATCACCATGAGACTTTTTGTCGATGATATGAATGCATTTGTCCACAATGATAGTACCAAGCTAGAGACGTTTTGGAAGTTTCTGAATACGTTCTGCGAAGCCTTTGGATCTTGGCTAGACTCGAAAGCAAGTTAAACTATTCGAGAGGTATGCAAATCAATCTCGCTAGCCGCGCATTGGTGATCAACACGTTCCTCATTTCGTCAACCATTTACTTCCTCTCTTGTTGGAGACTGAAAGACCAAGAGCTATCCAAACTGGAAAGTATTTGCAAAAACTTCCTTTGGATGGGGGACCACAATAGGATAGGAGCGCCTAAAATCAAGTGGTCCATCTACACTAGCCAAAGGTATAGTGGGGGCCTTGGCATTCTAGACATTGGGTGCATGGCTAACAAACTCGTGGCAAAATGGATGATTAAGGCGTGGTGCAACAGGGAGGCCTCCTGGGCCAAGCTGATCTTCAGAAACAAGAATGCATTGACTTTCATGGGATTCCCGAATTGGAAGAATCTTAACATCCTCACCCTTTTGTTTTCCCAGATCCCGATTTTCCCAAAAGGCTCGAATCTTGTGTGCTCCCTATGGAAGAGTTGAAATAAAGTTAAAAGCTTCATAAGAATCAGTGAAGATTGGAAGTCGGCGGCTAGTATCAAATAGAATGACTCTATCTGGTTTCCCATCCATGGCATCCGCATCGTGGAATCCTGGAACATTCGAAATGCTAAGAGGATTTGGAACAAAGGCTTCAAAAAACGGAAACGTCTCTAGAAACAAGACACCAACCAGTGGATCAACTTCGAGGATATTGACTCAAGCATCAACATTACCTATGAAGAATGAAATACTTTACAAGGCAAATGTCTTGCCTGGGACCGTTCTAAAGTCCATCTTCTCATGGGGCACCACCCGCCATGTGCGATTGGTCTCAAATGGCACAATGGATTGGTCTAACAAAAATCCCGAACATCAAAGCAAGCATTGATTATCAAGTCAACCTCAACAAGAAGTGGTGCCTATCGTGGATGCGGCTGCGGTGGGATGTGAAGTTCATGGCTATCTGGCACCCTCTCATAGAAATCAAAAAGTTTGTCCTCCTATGGCAAATTCTTCATCGGGGAATTTAGTCCAACCTAAAGGCTAGTAAAAATTGTGGGGTGCCTCCCTGGTCAAAGCGTTGCTACTGGTCCATTGAAGACGTTGCTCACATCTTCTATAATTGCCCCAACTCCAATAGGCACTGGCAGATTGTCGAAAAGAAAATTAGACTTCATAAACATATCACTTGAAAACAGACATTGCTAGAAGAAGTGATCGACTACTCGGCTACCCTCTGGAATGCCATCAGAGGGGAGGTCCTTTGGAAAATATGGCGGGAAAGATGTGTTTATAACTTTGGCGACTCCCCCAAAGAGTGATCGATTGAGAAATCATTGTTCTTTCTCGGCAAAAGAATTGTTAATTGTAAACACCCCCCCCCCCTTTACACATCATCAAATGCTCCTTCTGATGAACAACAAGCTTAAACCCAAGTGGGCCCCACATGAGAGTGATGAGAGGGTGATTAACTTTCTTTGTAATGCCATATAAACTTTGTAAAATCTACCCCTTCTCCGTGGGATTTGGGGGATTTGGGAGATCCCAAGGGCACTAGTCTCTTTCACTTGTACTTTTCTTTTCCTTTGATTAATACAAGTCCGAGAGAGTAGGCTAAGGCGAACTTCCTTGAACTTCCTTTATTTAAAAAAGAAATATTTTGTCAGTTTTAAGGGAGAATCGCTTTCTACTGAATTAAACATTCATGGCAACCGTTTCAAGTGCTAACCCTGCGAAGCCATTCAAACTACATGGCTGCCCTAATCTTTGCAAAGCCATTCAAACTACATGGCTGCCCTAATCTTTGCAGGGGATATTGAACACGAAGTTTATAGTATTTTCGTAATGGCCTTAGTTACATTAATTTCTCTTTGATGATACCTGCCGCTACAATGGTAACTTTTTTTATCAGCTTTTCTTCATTTGTAGATTTGTTCTTTCAATCAATTCAACCAAGGGAGATTAAGCATCCGTTCAACTTTCTCCTCAAGGGAGATTGACTCCCCTAGGATGGACGCGGACGTATTCGACAGAAATAAAAGTCATGAGGTAGAAAGAGACGGATGCTCTGGAGGAGACAGAGTTTTCCCGATGGACGCGGACGTATTCACATGTTTCCTGATAGACGAAGGAAACAGTCCATAGAACTGCGCAACAAGTGGAACGAACAGAAACAAAAAGCATGTAATTTCCTGCTGCAGAGGAGTTGAATGTGCCTTCCACCAACAGTACAGGACTCGACTAGACTGCGTGAGTCCATCAGCATCATTGAGACAAACAACAGTCAGACACTCAGAGTACAATGATTTCTTCCACTGTGGCTAGCACTCTCACATCACCTGGTCCACTATGGAAGGCTTCTCACCGAAGCTCATTGACCTGAACGTCATAGATTAGTGTCTGGAAGCTCCTCTGCAGCGACAACATCTTTGCCACTGAACGGAGGTCTTCCCTGTAACACTACGTGAGGATGCCCCCCCATCTGTCGCAATACACACCCAACAACCCCCGTTTGTCGCGATACAAGGCCCCCCGTCTGTCGAGATACATGCACATCGGCTCCCCCGTCCATCACGATACATGCCCCCCCCCCGGTCTGTCGCAATACACGCCTTGATTTGTGGACTCGTCAGCTCTTTTGACCATTGGATTTAAAATTTATTTGTGCACCTCCTTCAGTGCAGAAGTCCGGCGGAAGAAGAACTATTGAAAATGTGTCTGATCGGTCAGGTTTTTGGCCCTAGGCCCCCTCTAGAAAGTGTGAGAGCTTGGCTTCGCAAGGAGTGGTTCCCCCATGGCCTAATTGTGTGCAAATGTCAATTCCTGCTGGCGAATCACCTGCTTCTAATGTTTGAGAATGAAGAGATTGCCTTCCAAGCCCTACAAGCTGGCTCCTGGCAAGTGGGTCGGTCCACCCTTTGCTTATTTAAGTGGACCCCATACTTTGTTCCGAATAGATCAAAGCCGCTTCGTTACCCACTTTGGGTGGAGCTTCCCAATCTGCCGTACTTTCTGTATGGATTTCTTCGAGAAATCGTTTCACCGATCGGTCCCCGATGGCCTCAAGAGAGGCCATCGGGGACCGATCAACATTCCTTCTTGAGGCCATCGGGGACCGATCAACATTCCTTCAATGCAAGATGGCACCCACAGATCTGCGTTGAAACAGGCCTGAACCAGGTCCTTCCCGCAAAAATCTCCATAAACTGTGGAGATGGTAAGACTTGGACATAGGAGGTTACTTACAAGAATTTGCCAAACACGTGCTTCCCTTGCGGGCATCAAGGTCATAGGATCAAAGATTGCCCCTTGAAGAAAAGTACCAATAAAAACAAGCTTAAACCAGATGGGACCATGGATCCTTTCCCTCAAGTTGACACTTGGGGTCAGCCCCCTCCGATGGAGGTAGAAGAGGGAACTCGCGTTGCTGAGATGGATTCAAAAGGATTCACTGAAGTAAGACGCAGGATGAAAGTTAGCCCTCGAAGATCAACAACAAGGAACACTACGACAATTGCTCCTTCGAATAACATGTACTGTAACCTAGAAAAGGAGATTAATGAGGTCGACTTCCCAAGGGACAACCATGATGAAGAAGACCCCACTCATAATACCCATGGGTGCTCTACCAGCAAAGAAGAAAACCAAGAAGGTTACACCACGAGTAAAGAGGAAGGCTTCACTACTAGCAATGAAGACAACCCAGACAGTGAAAGCTCCTTCCTTGGTCCTATCCTTCCGATATGCATGCCAAGATTACCGCAACAAAAGTCCAAGCTTAAAGGAAAACAACCATCTGGCATGCCATGGAAGAGCCCCCTCAAGAGTAGGATCCTAAGTCAAGAAGCCGGGAGGAAAAAAGAAGATCACAAGAAGAAAAAAGATCGGGTCCCTCCCCTCAAAGAGGGCATCCATCAATAATGAAACTCACATAACTAAATGTCAGGGGTTTGTCAGACCCGTCAAGAGCGGCGATTCTTGGCCAGTGGTTCAAAGACAAGTGCCTCAGCCCTGACTTTATCTGCTTACAAGAGGTTAAAATCGACGGAGAGGATCTCCAGAAACAACTTAAATGCATTTCTTCGAACCACCTTTGGTTCTCCACTTCTCACCCTAGGGGGGTGGGGGGTGCTGCGATCGGTATTAGTCACTCCTTCTCTGGCAGTGTGACCTCAACTTTTGAAGGTCGGAATCATCGTTGGATTGCTGCCTCTATTGGATTCCCTTTTCAGTTCATTGTGGTCTCAATTTATGCCCCTAATGGAGAAGCGGATAGAATTGATACGTGGGCTTCTCTCGACTCCCTCTCACATAATGTTTTGATTTGTGGAGACTTCAACATGGTTGAGTCTCCTGAGGACCGATGGAATAACAAAGGGAAAATTATTGATGGACATGAGAAAGAGATATGGGATAAAATCAAGCTCCATCTCGACCTGGTCGAGGTGAAAGAGATGAAGGGGTTCTCCTGGTCAAATCTCCGATTGGGGGACTCTTTGAGGAAAGAAAGACTTGATAGATGTTACATCGATCAAAACACCATCCTCCAGTGGGGTATTCCTTCGATTTCCCAACACATGGACCTGACTATCTCGAACCACTATCCGATTACTCTGTCTTTCAAACCGATTCCCATGCTCCAGAAAGCCCCTTGGTTTCATGCTTGTCAGACATCGTTTTCCCTCCCCTGAGTCCACCAAGAAATTTATGCAGTGTGGGCGGAAGCCTTTGCCTACTGTAATGAACCGGCTAAGTGTTGGAGAAGCGCGGTGGAAAGGACTCGAAAATTTTTGATCAGGACCCAAAAAGGCTATAAGAGATATCCGGAAAAAAAGAAGAGAAACGGTGTACCGGAGGCTCTCGCAGCTTGAAGGAGAGATGAACAAAGGTAACTTACAATGCCAACAAGGTCTTTTGAAAATCAGGGGAAGACTAAGATTAGAGGAGGAGGTTCAAAGGAAAAATCTTCAAATATTCTTCAAAGATTGGTGGGCGGGGAAGGCCGACAAACCATCGAAAGAGATGTGTAACATCCTCAAAAGGAAACAAGCTAGGGAATCCATCCCCTTATTGGTCGATAGCAATGGAACCGAATGTAACACGGAAGTTGAGAATAGATCTATCATCGTCGAGCACTTTACCCATCTTCTAGGGGTCTCGGCTCCTCTTTCCCCGCACAGGCGTGACTCCATGGCTACCATCTCAAGGGTTGCTCAATCTAGAATCCCACAAGACATGATTTCGCTGTTGGATGCTAACATTTCTGAGAATGAAATTATCGAGGTTATTGATGCTCTTCCCAATGGGAAAAGTCCGGGTCCTGATGGTCTCACCAATGAATTTTTCAAGTCCTTCAAACATGAGGTGGCCACCCCACTGCGTCTGGTGTGGCAAGAGGCTCTCACCTTTGGTGCCCTCCCTAAGTGTCTTAAAAATGGCATCATCAAGTTAATCCACAAAAGGGGAGATAAGAACAAAATTGAAAACTGGTGACCGATTACCGTGCTCCAAACGGGATACAAGATAATTGCAAAAGTTATTGCCAACAAAATCTCTTGTCATTTAAAGTCATGGATTTGTGAGGACCAGAAAGGTTTTATCAAAGGTAGATCTATACTTGAAGCAATTGTCGATATTTGGGAAGGCCTTGCGTTTGCTGAAGAGTCTGCACAAGATATGGTATTCATTAAGATCGACTTCGACAAAGGGTATGATAGATTGGAATGGGACTTTATTCTTCAATCATTGAAAGACCTTGGATGCAGCCAAAAGTTCACGAAGATGGTTTCCACTCTTCTTGGAAACACTTCAACTAGAATAAATATCAACGGTAAGCTCTCTGAGCCCATTCGTTTAAAAAGATCAATTAGGCAAGGCTTGCCGCTGGCTCCTTTACTCTTCGCTATCACTTGGAATGGACTCAGTCGCCTATTAAAGCATCACATGGACGCTGACAATCTCAAGGGTCTTTCCCTACCTCTAAATCACGGTCAAATGATTGCGAGACTTTTTGCCGATGACATGAATGCCTTTGTGCATAATGATATAAATAGCATTGAGGTGTTTTGGTGGTGCCTCGACACCTTTTGTGTGGCATCAGGTTCGAAAATCAACCATGCTAAAACTGCTTTTAGAGCAATCAGTGGACCTACACCCCAATTGTTGTTAGATCAGGGGTGTCAAGTTATCCCTAGAGGTCAAGTCTTTCGTCTTCTTGGCATTCCGATGGGATTTGACATCTCAATGGACCAACGATGGAACTGGGTGCTATCCAGGCTGGATAGCAAACTAAATCATTGGAAAGGTATGCAAGTCAACTTGGCAGGGCGTGCTATGGTTGTTAACACATTTATGCTGTCTACAATTATTTACTTTATCTCGTGTTGGAGACCTAAGGAGAAAGACTTGGCCAAAGTGGAAAGAATCTGCAGAAACTTCCTTTGGACTAGGGACCCCAACAGGAGGGGGATTCCCAAAATCAATTGGGAAACTTGCATTAGCCCGAAAGACTCAGGGGGCTTGGGAATTTTGGATATCGCTGGATTGGCTCACAAGCTGGCGGCAAAGTGGCTTATCAAGGCTTGGAGCAATAGTGAGTCCTCTTGGGCTAAATTGATCTTCAAAAACCTGGAAGACCTTACCCTTGTTGGCCATCCTGGTTGGACGGACATAGGGATTCTCACACTTTTATTCTCCCCCCACCAGATATCCCCTAAAGGCTCTAGCCTCGTGTGTTCTTTATGGAAGAGTTGGAACAAGGCCAAACAATTCATCAGAATCAGTGATGAGTGGAAGTGGGCGGCCGGGATAAGACAAAATGACTATATCTGGTTCTCGATCGGCGGCATTAGGGGGGTGGAGCCTTGGAACCTCGAAACTACAAAGCGATTATGGAATAAGGGGTCCAAACAGTGGAAACAACTCTGGAAACAAGAGACCAGCCAGTGGATTAGGTTCGAATACTTGGACCCAGTTATCCTAGAGGAATGGACTCTTCTTCAAGGAAGGTGTTTAGCATGGGACCGCTCAACCACCTGCCGCATAACTGTTTGATCCACTCGTCCAAGCGTGACAAACAGTCATTTAAAGATACTTGGACATTGAGTATAGTGTAGATTATTTCAAGCGATTTAGGTAGGGGGAAGATTTTTCACATGTTTTTGTGCTCTCGATTACCTAGTCTATGTGCACATGTATTTTGGTGACCCAATTTCCAGTCACTTGAATTGTGGTGACAAGATTCAAACGCAGAGTAAATCTTTGCTACCAATTTTTTGATAGTACATGATGTGCTCTTTATTGTAGGGTTACATTCTTATTGACTATCTGTTATGAAAAGAAAACTCAAAAGTGAAAAAAAATGAAAAAAGAAAACATTTTCAGAAAACAGAATTGAAATTCGTGAGAAATTATGCTGAAATGATTGGTTATGATTAGAATAAGAAAGGAGATTCCAGGGTCTTGGAAAACGAGTATAAAAGACATTTGCTGAATTCCTTTGGAGCCTTTGAAGTTGTGTGACTCAGTTTTTGAAAGCTATTGTAAATAAAGAAAAAAGTTGTATTGGAGTTCTTTTGATATCTAGAGTTGATTTGTAACGTGGATATATTATAACATACCTACTATCTCGAATTGTGGGATTTTGGTTCTCTTATATCTTGTCTACTCCAATAATCCATACCTATCAGTCCAAGGTGGTGGGATCTCTTGTATCTTGATGAGTTATCCATACCTAGAAGTCCTCAGTCATGGGACTTATAGGTTGTTCGAGAGAAAGCAAGAGAAGAAAACTTCTATTAGAGATCGAGAATACAAGTTTACCTCTATTCCACAACAACATATGTTAGAAGAAACTCAACGAGAACCCATGCAATTGGATAACATCAAGTCAGACGACTTACACCAAAGGAAAGAAAACGCCGAAAGGATAATGGATTATGCTCTTATTAGGTAGACCATGACCACATGGTATTCAAATGAACTAAGAAGAAGAAACAAATCGGATTCAAGACTTTCACCATCACCATCCAACATCAAAAGGATCATCATCATAGTCAAAATAGGAATACAATCCATCATGAGCATCATGCCGTTGATTTTGTACCTGATTTTGTACCTAGATATACTGTAAACCCTTTCTAGTTCCATCATGGATATCCATAATCTTTGTGTTTGAGTACCACATATCAAGAACTCTACAAAGACCAAGAGCTACAAAGATTAGTCACATAGCCACTCCTCGTGGAACTCGTCGCTTGAGGGGAAGGTGACATCACGGACACAAAGGAAACCATCTTAAACCTTAGATTTCATGTGACTTTTTGTATCTCATGATTGGGTGAGAATTTGGATAAACTAATCTTACCATTGCATCAGAAGCATTCAAAAACCCTAATATCAACTGTCTATTTGTGTGTTTTTGACACTAAGAGGTGTTGTTTTGAGTTGATGAAATCATCAATCCCTAACTACCCTCAAAATCTATATAAGGAGGGCTTGGAAAATTGAAGGACATGATACACCGTTAAAATACAAATTGCTAGACTCCTCATTCGGTTTTTTTTCTTTTTTTTTAAAAAGAAAATCTTTTTAGATTTTCATTAATCAGATCCATATATATAAGGACATAACGTGTTAATTTCAATTAAGAGAAAAGGGAAACCTTCGTGGATTGCTAAACCCTCGTGCTACCTTCTAAAGCTACTCTAATCTAATTGGACGAAGTGGACCACGCGCACTAGCACACACACAGAGAGAGAGAGAGAGAGAGAGAGAGAGAGAGAGAGAGAGAGAGAGAGATGACTGGTTTACGACTGGACGCTCCAGGTCATGAGGATGAGGCTGCAGCAGACATACGGCCAGGAAATTCCGAGGAGGCTTTACCTCTTCAGGACCCCAAGCTTGAGATCAAAAGGCAAATTGAAGAGGTTACTTCTCGGATAGAAGAGGTGGGACCCTTCGTGCCCTTCAGCGCCATGTTATCATTATTACTTTTATTTATTGGCGTTCTGTCAGCCCATGTTATTCGGTGAATCGTTGCTCTCAGCTCATGAAGGAAAAAAAAGGGAAATGATGAATCCTGCTCTGAGCTCATGAACTTTAAACAGTGCATGCCGGACACGGTCAGCGATAATTTCCGGATGCCATTTCTGTTGATGGGAAATATTATATCAGTTTAAGGGAGAATCGCTTTCTACTGAATTAACCGTTGCAAGTGTTAACCCTGCGAAGCCATTCAAACTACATGGCTGCCCTAATCTTTGCAGGGGATATTCAACACGAAATTTATAGTACTTTCGTAATGGCCTTAGTTATATTAATTTCTCTTTGATGATACTTACCGCGACAACGGTAACTTTTTCTATCAGTTTTGCACAACTGTTTGATCCACTTGTCCAAACCTGACAAACAGTCATTTGAAGATACTTGGACACTGAGTATTGTGTAGATTATTTCAAACGATTTAGGTAAGGGGGAAGATTTTTCACATGTTTTTGTGCGAGCTTATTTACCTTGTGGTTTGCTAAGCTCCGAGAAAAAGAAGAAAAATCTATTTTTTCTCTTCCATCACGAATGTCATCCCTTGCTCCTTAATGTGAACTCCTTATATGTGAACCACTTCAGGTGCCATCTTTTACTCTGTGCAGATGAATCTCAAGGACAGTGGTTCGATTCATCACGTGCACATGCAGTATGGTGATTCAAATCTCGATTACCTAGTCTATGTACACATGTATTCTGGTGACCCAGTTTCCAGTCACTTGAATTGTGGTGACAAGATTCAAAAGCACAGTAAATCTTGCTACCAATTTTTTGATAGTACATGATGTGCTCTTTATTGTAGGGTTACATTCTTATTGACTATCTATTATGAAAAGAAAACTCAAAAGTGAAAGAAAATGAAAAACGAAAACATGTTCAGAAAATAGAATTGAAATTCGTGAGAAATTATGCTGAAATGATTGGTTATGATTAGAATAAGAAAGGAGATTCCAGGGTCTCGGAAAACGAGTATAAAAGACCTTTGCTGAATTCCTTTGGAGCCTTTGAAGTTGTGTGACTCAGTGTGAAAGCTATTGTAAATAAAGAAAAAAGTTGTATCGGAGTTTTTTTGATATCTGGAGTTGAATTTTAACCTAGATTTATTATAACATACCTACGATCTTAATTGTGGGATCTTGCTTCTCTTGTATCTTGTCTACTCCAATAATCCATACCTATGAGTCCAAGGTGGTGGGATCTCTTGTATCTTGACGAGTTATCCATACCTTGAAGTCCAAGGTCATGGGACTTATAGGTTGTAAAAACAAGAGAAGAAAACTTCTATTAGAGATCGAGAATACAAGTTTACCTCTGTTCCACAACAACATATGTTGGCAGAAACTCAATGAGAACCCATGCAATTGGATAACATCAAGTCAGATGACTTACACCCAAGGAAGGAAAACATTGGAATGATAATGGATTATTCTCTTATTATGTAGACCATGACCACATGGTATTCAAATGACCTAAGAAGAAGAAACGAATTGGATTCAAGACTTTTGCCATCACCATCCGACATCAAAAGGATCATCATCAGAGTCAAAAGAGGAATACAATCCATCACGAGAATCATGCCCTTGATTCTGTACCTATATGTACGATAAACCCTTTCTAGTTTCATCATGGATATCCATCATCATCGTGTTCGAGTACCACATTTCAAGAAGTCTACAAAGACAGAGAGCTATGAAGTTTCAAGTCCTAGAAGAGGTGATGTCACGGACATAAAGGAAACCATCTTAAACCTTAGATTTCGTGTAACTTTCTATATATCATGATTGGGTGAGAATTTGGAGAATCTAATCTTACCATTGCATCTAGAACATCCCAAAATCCTAAGATCAATTGTCTATTTGCGTGATTCTGACACTCGGAGGTATTGTTTTGAGTTGATTCAACCCATAAGCACGAAGCTTGAAGCTTCAAGCCATCGCCCATTGTTTAAAGCTCTTAGCTTCGGCCCATAAGCACCAAGATTGAAGCTTCAATTCATTTCACATTGCATGAAGCTCTTAACTTCAACCCATAAGCACTAGCCCAAAGCTTTAGCTCATTGCACCTTTCTCATCCCATTGCACCTTTCTCAACCCATTGCTTCAACCCATGAGGCTAAGCACATTGCATCATCAGCCCATCACTCTTTTTTTAAATTTCATCATGCTTTGAACTCCATCCACCTTAGGGAATGCCCACATTTCATCATGCCTTGAACTCCATCCACCTTATGGGATACCCACACTACCAGTCACTCCTTGCTAAGCAATTCAAATAGCTCCGGTTCAGGCATACATGAATGGACATGCAAATATCGCATGAAAACTTTTGCACTACCACCACTAGGTTTATTAACCATGTCTTTGGCTTAGGAGGTGGTGGTATTTCATCATGTAACAAAGTTCCTTTTGAGGTTGCTGAAGCGGTTCTTCATGATAACAATCACGTGGGACAAGCTAGAGACGCTTGTTATTGTGATTTGGCAAGTGCAGGGATAAACACCTTAGATGAATGGATGTATCTTCCTAACAAGCTATGGGATATAATGGGAATCATGGTTGATGTAGTTCTCGAACCTTACCCCTGAAAGGTTCCATTTGGTTCGGTTTGAATTGAGCCTTATGAGTAGATGTGGTTCTTTGGCTGCTTTCGGTACGATGGGATCGAATGCGTTCAGTTGGGTTCATCTATAAGGTTCAATTTGGTGTGTTTAGGCTTCTTGGTTCTTTGACAAATTGCACCCTTAACCTTGGGGTACTTTGGTTCACATGCATATGCCATCTTGTATTGTCATCATATGCGAGCATCTTTCTCGAGAGCAAAGCATTTCCTGAGCATGTTTCGCCACACACATCTCAAGAGTCTCACACACACGTGTCAATCACTACAGTGCACACACACACACGTGATGTGTCACACACACCTGTCATAGATACATGTAACATGTCACACACACTTAGATGTCACACATACATCATGCATGATTGATGTCACATAGACACATAGTACACATAGTCAGTGGTCACACATATCACACACACATCATACATGTCACACACACATCTGCTAGCATCTTTCTTGAGAGCAAAGCATTTCCCGAGCATGTTTCGCCACACACACATCTCAAGAGTCTCACACACACACGTGTCACTCACTACAATGCACACACACACACACGTGACATGTGACACATGTGTCATAGACACGTGACATGTCACACACACTTTGATGTCACACACACATCATGCATGATTGATGTCACAAAGACACATAGTCGGTGGTCACACATGTCTCACACATACATGTCACATACGTGACATGCCACACAACCATGCTGTTGGTCATCGGTCACACACACACACATAGAGTGACAAATGATGTCAACTTTTGGTCAGACACACATACACATGCATCATACATCAATGATCACACACGTCTGGAAGACATGTTTGACGCACACAGTGCACAGAGATACATGTTACACAGAATGATAGATGATCTCAACAATTGTCGATCACACATAACAAGTACCATAGCAACATGATTTGAAATTTTTTACGAGAGGTGACAGCTTGCATATACTAAATACTAGTATATATTATGATTTTGTAATGCGATTCACCTTACACACCTTTCCCCAAAGGAAAGGTTAGGTAAGGGCAATGTTGATTCGGTACGTCGAATTTATAAGTTTTGCGGTGCGTTCGGTGTGGTTCGTACCGGTACGAATCTGGGATTCGGTGCGTCGTTACATCGGGGTTATTTTGGCGTTCGAACGACGATTTTGGCCGACTGCAACCCTAGCTTAGAGCTTAATCGAGCGACTGTCCTTAGACCTTCTACCTCAACCTTCTTGCCCAATGCCTCACCCTTCTTGCCTCAAGAGTCAAGGCTCATAGCTTTCAGCTTTAGAGTCCCTCATGAGTCAGAAAGCCCGCGTTCAGTCTCAGTCCTCCCCGAGCTTGCACTTCGAATTTCGAAGTTGGAACTTGGACACACGTGACACACCCGAGATTGATCATCGCGAGAGAGAGAGAGAGAGAGAGAGAGAGAGAGAGAGAGAGAGAGAGAGAGAGAGAGAGAGAGAGAGAGAGAGAGAGAGAGAGAGAGAGAGAGAGAGAGAGAGAGAGAGAGAGAGAGAGAGAGAGAGAGAGAGAGAGAGAGAGAGAGAGAGAGAGAGAGAGAGAGAGAGAGAGAGAGAGAAAGAAGAGAGAGAGAGGGGGAGGGGGAGAGAGAGGGGGGGGGGGGAGAGAGAGGGGGGGGGGGGAGAGAGAGAGAGAGAGAGAGAGAGAGAGAGAGAGAGAGAGAGAGAGAGAGAGAGAGAGAGAGAGAGAGAGAGAGAGAGAGAGAGAGAGAGAGAGAGAGAGAGAGAGAGAGAGAGAGAGAGAGAGAGAGAGAGAGAGAGAGAGAGAGAGAGAGAGAGAGAGAGAGAGAGAGAGAGAGTTCGCCTATTGATTTTGAGAGTGCTTTCACATAAGAGGAAGTTTGCATAGAGGCATCCATTCATGATGAGCAGGATCAAGTTTACAGGATGCTTCATGCAGAACTTGAAAGCATCGATAGGAGGGTTACGAGAGCACGATCACGTGCTACTACCAGGCCTCAGAGAGATCCACCCGAGGAGGGACTATCTACGAGTGTGGCACCAGTTTATACCAGGAGACTCAAGATGCGTCCTCGACGCAAAAGGCCAGCCACGTGCTACTACCGGGCCTCAGAGAGATCCACCTGAGGAGGGACCATCTACGAGTGTGGCACCAGCTTATACTAGGAGACGCAAGATGCGTCCTCGACGCAAAGGCAAGCCCATTGTCTTAGAGGCACAGCTCGAGGACATTGTAGAGGATGCACCAGAGGATCATGAGTTTGCAGAGATGGTTCCTACTGTGGAACCAGAGTATGATGATGAAGGGAATGTCATTCTTAGAGATGATATTTCTCTTTCATAGATGATCTAGAGTAGATATAGACTCACGAGTCATGCCCATTGCCTAGTGCCCACTATCATCTATGATGTATATATGGCATTACATACGATGATTCAGACTTTTTGGCAGATAACAGATGTTTATCTTACCATGTATGATCATTGATAATTGATGTCAGTCTTCAGACTCCAGAGTACGATGTATCATGTTACTTTTTGGATTCACACTTTTTGACATTGGATACTCGATAGTATGCAGGTCACATACTCCTTTTTGATGTATCCAGATTCCAGTATATATGTATGTTTCTGACTTGTCACTTTATATTTATGATTTATCAGAGTTCAGAATTTTCTCCCTCGACTTAAGACTATAGTGTTTTTAATTTTATGCCATATGGTTCATCAATGGTATTATGGTATAATGGTTGTAATTTGTTATTTATAGGTTTAACATGCAAAATATATATGTAATATGTATATACTATATTTATGGGCATATGTGTATTTGTAACGACGCACCTTACCTTCGGATCCCATTCGGTCCTCGCACCTTACGCGCACCGAATTGAACGCACTGAACGCACCGGACTACCTTGGGTAAGGGTACCTTCAACGCACCTAACAAACCCTAAATGAACCTTACACACCTTACCTGGGATGTAAGGTTCGATCCTCGCACCTTAAACACGACGAACGCATCAAACCGAATGCACCCGCCATATCTATGAGGAGAGTATTATCATCTTCGAGGTATTTTGTTTTTATAACATGACATGCCCATTCATTGTTTTTTTTTTTTGGTCTTAAATATATTTAATTTCTTGTGCAATGTAGGAAGCATGATATTTTACATCTTGTAGATTGACAATGGGAGTTTCTTTCATGTATCATCATGGATTTGCTGTGCTGTCATATCCTTTCTTCAAAAGACCTTCATTATGATCAGAAGGCACTTTGCGCCTCATGAAGGATCAATACATAGAGCGGATTCTTAGTCTCGAGGATGAAGTCACATTTGATCGTGAGTATGCACATACTTATGCCACCTATCATAAGGTCATCTTATGCACATTCTTAGTCTCGAGGATGAAGTCACATTTGATCGTGAGTATGCACATACTTATGCCACCTATCATAAGGTCATCTTGATGCCTTTGGAATGATGGAATCATTATGGATATGGTCACCCGATAATTGCATACCATGCACTATCCGAGAGCGATTCATCCCACGTGTATGCCTATCTGAACGGGAAAACAGGAGACTACCTCTCTCTCTAGCAAAGTCCTCAAGGTGCCATAGATCATGGAGTCTCAACGTCAAGCATAACCTGTCCCAATCAGCAAGCTCAATCCCATGACTCGTGACCTGGTTACCGCCTTGCTTGTCCACTGGTGCTTCAATCATGTTGAAGTCACGAGCAACACAAGCTCTATAATGCATGAAGTGAGGGCTAGCAAGCCCATGAACATTCCATGAGAGGACTCTCATGGAGATTGGGAGAACCATGAGGCTGTGGAAGCATCAAGTAGGGCCATCTTTGAGGCTGGTTTGGATGGGGAGTAATCCGAGCTCAAACGTTCTTGATAAGATGCCAATTGCTCCGTAAGAGCTTGGCGAAGTCTAAACCAAGTGGACTCGCCCAACTCAAGAGCCCTCTCTTGAGTCACGAGTGTGCACCTCCTAATTAATGTACATATAGCAAGCGGCAATGCGTGTATCCGCAATCACATACATCTTAAGCTTGCTCCGGTGGGGTCAGGAATGAAAATGAAATGTGCTTCATCCCATGATTGGATGAATAGATCTGTCTAGTCGAGCTCACCAAGATGATGCAAGAACTCAATCACTTGGGCTCGTACAAAGCGCAATGCTTCCCCCAAAGTCCAATCAGGCTGTGAAGCTCTGCACAAAGGGGAGGAGAAAGCAATTTGTCTGGCTACGGGAGATTAGAGCTAAATGGTAGGAGGTGACCAACCCTCCTCCGACACACCAAAAAACGGCAAAAAGCATAACCGAATCTTTCCCTGCGCACATGAGAATCAAAACTCACGAGGGTAGGGGGAATAGCGATCATGGGGGAAGTACCAACTGTCATAGGGGGCCTAGGGGATGACCGCCCCACATGAGATGCACGACTCATCGTCAAGTCACTGTCAAATGAGCATTGAGCTCTAGAGTCTAGGAGTTGCAGAGTCTCGAGGTCACGAGGCCAGGGGGAATAGCGATCATGGGGGGGGGGTTACCAACTGTCACAGGGGGTCTAGGGGACGACCTCCCCACATGAGCTGCACGACTCATCATCAAGTCACTGTCAAATGAGCATCGAGTTCTAGAGTCTAGGAGTCGCAGAGTCTCGAGGGCATGAATGCTTTGGTGTGGAAATCGATGGAGGGGGGGATCGGAGGAAGTGTGGCTGTCAAGGCGGCAAAACCATCTGAGGATGGGGGAAGATGTCGGCTCCTCCTGGAGTACACTAAAGAAGTTCCTCGTGGGAACATAGACATGTTTGATAACTTATCTTTGTTGTCGGGGGAACATAACTTATCTCTGTTGTTGGGTCAACCGCTACCGCGGTTGTTGCTATCAAGACATGTTCCTCGTCGGAACATAACTTATCTTTGCTGTCAGGTCAACCGCCACTGCGGTTGTCGCTAGCTAGAGGAGGACAACGGAGGACAGTATGAACCGTTAGTTCAGAGGTGGTGTGCTATCCAACACCCTCTCTCTGTTGCTTAGAATGGCTCAACGAGGTTTGAGGGGGAGGAGGGTGCCCTTCTGCCTTGGCCACTAAAGAAGCAATTGTCTGCGGAGTCTCCAAAAATGTACTTAAGGACCCACCAATCTGTGGCAAAAGGGGAAGGTACTTTCGACTTAAGCGTGGAAAACAAGCTGTCACAGGGTAGCCACATGCTTCCTTGGGGATGAAAGCCAAAGAAGTTTTTGTTGAAGGATTGAAACTATGGACCCATGGCCGTACATAAGCTTGGGCAGCCCACACCGCAATCGGCAAGAGCTCAATCATTCATGCGGCTGCCTCTGGAGTCTATAACTCCACTTGGTGAAAATTGTGACCCAGGGTCTGCATATCAACCAACTTGTCAACCTCGGCAAGTAGGCTGCACCGAAGAAGGTCCCTGAGTTTGCCATGATTGGGACGCGAACCAATGATCTTGCAAATAATGAAGAGGATTGAAGGCGCTCAACCTCCAATACTAAGCTTGCTCTTCCATCATCGGTAAGGGAGAGTTGAATGGGCAATGGAGCGGAATCAGTCGAGGGGGCTTCAGAAGAGTCCCTTTGAGGGGTGGCTCCGATTCCACTCGTGTCTGCCACGAACATGGAGAGGGAATGGAAAGAGGGAAAAATGTGCGGTCCTCCTACACACACCACTTCCACACCCGCACAGGTTGGGTGGAAGGGAGGCCGAGGGATGGGAAGGTACTCATGGGGCCCGGGGAGGGGGAGAGGGAAGAAGTTCGAGGAAGGTGGTGGACTGAGGAAAAGGGGGGGGGGGGGAGGGTTTGGTTAGGTTTTTGCAGGCAGGAGGGGGGCTCAGCTTTTTGCGAGTAAAGGAGAGGAGAGGAGGATTGGTGCATGCGGAAACAGGAGGGCAGAGATTTTTTGGTTTCTTGGGGGGGGGGGGGGGGAGCGAGGCTAGGAGGGGGAGGGGGGACGGGGGCGCTTAGAAGCAGACGGCAGGGAGGAAGAAGTCGGGAGGGAGTGATGGCACAGCCCGGCAGCAAGCAAATGTTTTTCAAATTATGATGTGTTATCCCTACCATTCCTATTTTTAAGTTTTTCAGGGAAAAAAGGGGCGAATTCATGTAGGAAAATGGTAACGTCATTGTTTAATGTTTATGACTGTGTCAATGCTGCACCTCTCTTGTATCCTTTTAATGTGCTTTGTGCATATGCATTTGCCTATTGCACATTAGCACTGAAGACTAGTCACTTTGTTCAATTGATGACTATCCATATCTTGCTAGATTCAGTTACTGACTGGTCAGGTATATTTTCTGTTCAAGCTAATGCCCAAATGTGCTTGTGAGCCCTGATGACAGTATGATTCAGTAGAACTTAAATGAATAGAAATGCCTGTCTACTAAAAATATATTTTATCTACCATTGATGTTTCATATGATATAAAAGAATCTGGGCACTTATTTCATCATAGTGGTCATATTTAATTTACAAAATTTAAATAATCTGCAATTGTCTTCTTCTTCAGCTTTGGAGGAATTCCAGAAGCCTGTTAGATGCTAGTTCTGTCCCTTTTGGTGTATATCGTTTACATGCTTCTACTGAATTTTTATTTCTATCTGGTTTCTAGTGATCTAAATGCTGGAAGCCATGCATTTTGAACTGATTGAAAATTTGAGGCTTTCAAACATTGGTGAAGATTGCAGATTGAGCAGCAAGTGAATGATGTTGTGCAAGTCCGGGCTTCTTTGAACAAAGGAAAAATGCTATCTGGCAAGGGTGGAATAAATTCAAAGGACCGAGACAAGGAGAAGAATGCACTGAATGCCAAAAAAAATCAACTATCAGATGCAGCACGACGTGAAGCAGCAACAGCTAAAAGAATGGCTGAGTTGATGAGGCAATTTGGCACAATATTACGACAAGTGAGAATATTAATTAATTGCCTGTTTTCAAGTTATCATTCATACATGCATACATACATATGTTCGTACGTGTGTACATACATATGTACATGGGCCCCACTCCTGCGCGGCCTACACAACCCAAAAAAAAATGTAAAAAAAACCCGCAACACCCTCTTAACCCCTCTTTTCATTTTATTTTTTGACGTTTTTCAGGTTGCTAAGTGAAAAGGACAGGAGCTCTAATTATAATTGCTTTGCATTTCAGATCACACAACACAAATGGGCTTGGCCATTTATGAAACCTGTAGATGTGGAGGGCCTCAATCTTCATGATTACTATGATGTAATTTCTCTATGCATCACCATTGCTCAAGTCATGTATCACAATCCTTTTTTCTATAACTTGCATTGTGCCACTTTCGCTTTTGCAAATCTTTTAAGGACTAAAAGTCATGAATAAGGTAATAGTCTAGTCGACAAGCACCCCGGCATACCACCATCCCCCGCCCTTTCCCCCCTCCCTCCCCCCCCCCCCCCCCCCCCCCCCCCAAAACACACACACACACATGCACACAAACGTGTGCACGCATGCATTCACACTCAAACATGCACACACACACACACACACGTGTGGACGAGCGCGCACACGCCTGGGCGCGCGCGCACACACACACACACAGAGCAACAACAGCAACCAATATTGCCACAATAAAAGCAGAAACAGAAACCATTGCCACAATTAAATATCTCTGTTTTTCTATCATATCTTTATGTTGGGCCGAGGGTCACACACATGCACGTGCACGCGTGCGCACGCGCGCGCAGACACACACACACACACACACACACACACACACACACCCCAAAAAAGAAAAAGCACAAGAGCAACCATCACTGCCACAAATTTTGATGCTAGGACACACACACACAGAGAGAGAGAGAGAGAGAGAGAGAGAGAGAGAGAGAGAGAGAGAGAGAGAGAGAGAGAGAGAGAGAGAGAGAGAGAGAGAGAGAGAGAGAGAGAGAGAGAGAGAGAGAGAGAGAGAGAGAGGGGGGGGGGGGAGGGGGGGAGGGCAGGAGGGCGGGGGGGGGGGGGGGAGGGAGAGGGATGTGAGTGTAAAAATTTGAATTTCCAATTTTATAAAGGTCAGTGCTTTTAGTGATAGTAAAACATGGAAGTCAGATTTTTATTAACAAAGTTAATAAAACATGAAAGTCAGATTTTTATGAGCTTTTTGCTTCTTAAAAGTTGCATTTGTACACACCCCCATCCTTGTATGCATAGAAAGTCAGGAAATCATCAAACTTTGTAGAAACATATTCCTTTGTCGATCTTGACTTAGGGTCTCAATCATCTCATTAGACTCATTCTCAATTAGGGTGAGTAGATTTTTGAACTTAGAGAATACCTTAGACTTGATTTATGACCAAAGATCCAAGTGAATCTAGAGAAATTATCAATGAATATCACAAAATAAGTGAATCCGCTTCCAGATATAGTCCTCGTGGGTCCATAGACGTCATAATGAATTAACCCGAGCTTCCTAGAAGCTCTAGTTATGTGTCCTTGCTTAAAAGGGAGTTTTGTGCATTTTTCTTGAATGTATCTCTCATACTTATCTAACCATATCACGTTTTTTCAAAGTTATTAGAGCAACGAAGTTTAGATGGCCATATCTATTGTGCCAAAGCTCCAGATTCTTCAAGTTATTGCTATCGTGTACTTGAAGGGAATCTTAAGTGAATCTATCCTTATGAAACAGTACCACAAAACAAAATCTATCACCATAAGCTTCATGTTATTGCGATTGTGTACTTCAAGGGCATTGGATTGGTCTAAGTGAATGTTATCCTTTTGAAACAGTACCACAAAACAAAATCTTTACTAAACTCTCAATCGATCTTTGAGAAGTGCAAATATAGAAATCAAGTTCTTAGCAATATCAGGCATGTGTAGAACATCTCGGGGTAAGTAATTAGTACCACTCTTAGTCTCTAATGGAAGAGTTTCTATGCCTTTAACAGGAAGAGATTGATTATGTGCACGAGTAACCAATTTGTTTGGATTAGAAGACGTCATGCTAGAGAGAAAGTATTTCTGGGGAATGATGTGCTTAGAAGCACGAGTATCCAAATAATCTGTCATGGACACAAAGGAAACCATCCTGGACCTTAGATTCCATGTGAATTTCTATATCTCATGATTGGTTTAGAATTGGAGAAATTAATGCGTCCTCCGCATTCGGAACATGCGAAACCCTAAGATCGATTATCTACTTGCTTGATTCTAAGATCCGGAGGTCTTGTTTTGGGCTGATCACATCATCAATGATATCATGAATTCGTAACCGCCCTTGAACAACTATATAAGGAGGGCTTGGCCACATACATCCTTAGTCTTGCCATGCAAGTATTGGAAGCTCACGGAGTCGTGTTCTCCAAGTAAGTACGTTCCATTTTCGTGTTCGAATTCTAGTCTTGTCTAGTCTAGTATCTTTAACATCATGTCTTGTCCTGTTATAATCTTGAATTTCTGAATTTCTTGATTCTAAATGGAAGTCCATGCACTATATGTATGCATGGTTTTTCCCATCAATCTATGGAAAATCCCTCTTCATTTCCCTTTTCCAAAATGGCTACTTATCAACGTAGCACCTGCAAATTATGTGAAAATCATGTAAGAGGGCTACTTTGGAAATACGTAAAACTTATGCTTTAGTGTATTTTGAGAGTGTGTATGTCATACTCCCTATACATATGGTTTCCCTCGAGGGGGTTGGCCATCAACCCCTTCATTTTCCTTCTGTCAAAGCAAAATTTTATCTTTTTACTCCCAAGAATAATAAAACATTCATACCTGTGTTTAAGATAGTAGCTTCTCTTCTCGAGAAATCCCCTACAAATGAGCTCATTAGTCCATCTATATAGACATAACTGCACTTGCCCTCAAGAGATCCTCTCGATCATCATACATGACTCGCGCAACCAAATTCATGGATTCCAAAAATTTCCTAAATGAAGAGTGTCAGTCTTCTTCTTTCCTTGGACGACAAATTTGATGAGCTACCATATTCAAAAATCCTCCCTAACTCGTGTCAACTTCAGCTCAGCACTTGTCCGGAACTCAAGGTTGAAGTGCTTCTCTATAATACGAAAGACCTATGTTCGATTCCTCTGTCCATGAAGGACTCCTTTTCAAACGGCCGCTTTCGATTTCCTTTCCCATCAGTATGGAGCTCTCTTCCAAGTAGCCAAGAAGGATAGCTTAAGGGCTCGCCCACCTCTGCTTTTCCATATGGAATATTGTACATCCAAGCTTACGGGACCACACACCTCTCCCTCTCCATTTTGCACGCTGTTGCATTACTTGTAGTGAAGTTTCTAGCTGCATATGCATCAAATGGAAGTGGGAAATGTGGATAGCCCACCTCCTCCTCCTCCGTGAGGTCGTAGGTTCGACCCTTGCGCCTCCCACTTCTTCGATTACAAGTGTATCCCATGCGCATGTGGTTTCCATAGGTAGCAATTGAAAAGCTCTGATACCAATCTGAGAAAGCAATCCTTTTGATCTACACGATCAAACATGGTCCTACACTGCTTGCCTAAACCTCCACACACAGAGATGATTTGTTTTGTTGTATTGCCAGACCATGTTGGAGTTAGACGTCTTCGGAAGCATGCGAACAACACAAGGAAGAAGAAGAAGAAGCTTGGAGCAAAACACACAATACTGAATGTATTACTAGAGAATGTTCAAAGATAAGTAGCCCATTAGGGCAATAGGCGTATATACAAGCGAGGGGGGAAAAACCTCTTAAAGAGGGAAAAAAGTGCCCCGACAATCCTAGTATGTTCACACACATCACTACCTAAATATATCAACAAATGCCCTCTGGGAGTGATGCGGTGAACAAGGAGCTTGCACTCATGTATAAGGAAGTGCCAAGCTATGTGGAATCAATCCACAAAAGGAAGTAAGCCCAAAGCTTTGCAGAAAGCTTCAAACTTCTCTCTAGGGAGAGCCTTTGTGAAAAGGTCTGCAATGTTCTCCTGCGTGGGCACATATGCCAAGCTGATCTCACCAGCAGAGA
The DNA here is from genome assembly GCA_020310875.1 of Ceratopteris richardii. NCBI lineage: Eukaryota > Viridiplantae > Streptophyta > Polypodiopsida > Polypodiales > Pteridaceae > Ceratopteris > Ceratopteris richardii. Next base: position 175,211,481 of record CM035419.1, read on the forward strand.
ACCTCTCTGTGACATAATGATAATGCACCTCAATGTGCTTAGTGAGAGCATGGAACACAGGGTTCCTCGCAACTACCAATGCGCTCTGACGGTCAGTGAAGATGGTGGTGGCAAAAGACTGACCAACACCCAAAACAGCCATAAGGCATCTGAGACACACTCAACAGTCGTTGTGAAAGCTTCCCTATACTCAGCCTCACAACTGAAAGTTGCCACAGTAGGTTGCTTCTTGCTAAGCCAAGATATGCATGAGCTACCAAGCATGAAGCAAAAACCATTAGTGGACACACGAGTGTCATAGCAACCAACCCAATCAGAGTTAGAAAAAGCATGCAAATCTGGCGGTAGTGATCCTCCCTTGGGATAAAACAAACCAAGTAGCCGGGTACCACTCAACTAGCGAAAGATGCGCTTAACCGCCTGCCAATGCTTGACTCCTCGGCAATGCATAAACTTTCTCATTTGTGAGACAACAAACTGAATATCTGGTCGAGTAATGCATGAGTAAATCAAGCATCCAACATTTGCTGATAGAGAACAACATCAAATGCATCTCCAACATCATGAAGACTCAGTCCTAGACCTGTTTCCATAGGAGTGGCAATAGGTTTAGAGTCTTCAAGGTCAAAACGCTGCAATAATGTGTCAATATATTTCGTTTGACACAAAACCATTCCACCATCAACGTGCATAAACGGAATGCCCAAATAATGATGCAAATGCCCCAAATCAGACATCTCAAATGAGGCATGCAAATCAGCCTTAAAATCAGCAATATGCCTCTCATGAGGACCAATGAGAAGCATGTCATCAACATAAACCACAATGATTAGAAGTACATCATTAGCACGCTTAACATATAAGGTGCTTCACTTGGACTGTTCTCAAAACCATGTGCAATCAGATAGGCATGTATCTTTTCATACCAAGCACGTAGTGCTTGTTTTAAACCATATAATGCCTTCTTTAACGTGCACACTTGGTTCTCTTGCCCTTTCTCCACAAAGCCGGGGGGTTGAAAAACATACACTTCTTCATGCAAGTCACCGTTCAGAAATGCTGTTTTGATATCCAATTGATGTACATTCCAACCATGATGAGCTGCAAGTGCACAGATGCTACGAAGAGTAGTCATTCGGCAAGTAGGTGCAAAGGTCTCATCAAAATCAATGCCTCTTTCCTGCACATAACCCTTTGTACAAGCCTAGCCTTATACCTATCAACTGTTCCATCAGGTTTACGCTTCAGCTTGTACACCCACTTTGTGCCAATAGCCTTCTTGCCAGGAGGCAAGTCACATAAAGACCAAGTACCATTCTTCATTATAGCATCATATTCAGATTGCATCGCAACCATCCAATGTTCATAATTTTGTGCTTCATCAAATGAAACAGGTTCAGAATCATCACAGAGACTTGAGGCAGCCATAGCATAGCAATTGTTGGAAATTAGGTAGGCCCATAATAAATTCCACAGGTCCCATAGGTCCAAGATCTACAACACGGATTCCAGCTTCTCCTAAGATTGACAAACATGAACATACAACACTTAATCATACAACGATGAGACAAAGATAGAGAGAGATTAGACAACATGTTCAAAGTGTTACGTAAGCCATTGCTTACTCACACCATCATATATACAAATGTCAATTTACAATGTGGGAGTCAAAACCTCAACCACTCTATGTGAACAGAAATAGATGGAAGAGTGTATGTACAGAATTTACAAGAATATTCAGATGTAGGGACAGAAATCTGAATATGTATGAGATGTATGACCTGATAGGTTGTAGAAGAATGAATATGAGTGATTGAAAGTGGAAAGATCAGTTTGAAATTGATATTCAGCAAACCCTAATCTGAATTTAGGCTATGGAAGACCCTAAATCAGATGTGTGTGTGATAGATCACATACTTTCGGAATTAGCATAGAATGCTAACATGTTGCTGACAGAAATCCTCATACTCATGTGGAAACACATTCTCTAACACCTCATCTGATGCATGTAGCATGCATGTACTGATTCTCCTTTATGGATGCCACTGCCTCCATGTATGCCAAACAGGACTTCTCCAGATATGGATGCCACCGCCTCCATAAGCTCCAAGTAGTACCTGTGTGCATAAAGAGAATATGTACTTGAATAGTTAACATAAGATGCAATCTTATGTTAAGCTCCATCCAATGTCTCTGAAGTACTCCATAATCTTCATGTAGAAGACAATCTTCAAATACATCATGTAGATGGATGATCCACACCACCAAGCTACTGAGTCTTCTCCATAAGCAAGAGTGTGAGCACACTCTTCTCCAAGAAGAACTTCATGGTTGCTCCTCATGTGCTTCAATAGCTTCTCCATAGCTGCCCATATGTGCACCATGGCTGCCCCATGTGTGCATCAGCTAGAACAACTCCAAGAGAGACCTCTTGTTTTATAGCCCTCCATGACCTCTTGTGATCAAATCTGAATTAAGCTGATTTTTAACGAAAAAATCTGAGTTTCGTAAGTTTTTAAAACCTCATCGCTTTTTTTAACTATACTTTGCTTTATTTTAAACTAATCGCTGAAGAGTAATTTTACTTTTTCACACCTTTGACTACCTGATGAATGATTTGATGACATTTTTATGACGTGCAAGCTGAGAGCTATCAAATGAGGTAAAAACCCTAAATCAACAAAATATTAGGGTTAGGGTTTTCTCCCAAATCTGATCTCTGATGACTGCATTCATACATCATTAGAAAGCTCTCTTCAAGCTCTACAAGATAAGCTCATAAAAATTTTACCCAAATTTTGTGGCAAAAATGACTGAGTACCAAATCTAGGGTTTCTGCCCTAATGGGATTTTGGACTGATGTGACATTGTTTTCCAACAATCCCCCTTGCAATGTCATATTGGTACAAACTGAACTGGATATGCAACTTCATTTATCTGGAAATTGACATAATCTTGAAACTTGTCCTTGAAGATTGACCTTCAAACTTTATCTTCAAAAGTCTTTTTGAAAACTGAATTTGAACTTCTTCAAACTTCAAAAACTCTGAATTTGCTGAATATGAACCGTAATACCTAAGAAAATATGCAAACTAGATATGCAATAGTGTTAGCATACATCAAGCAATCACTGCTTGTCAACATATCTCCTGTCTTCTCAAACCTGTAAGAATACACTAGGATCCACATATTCGCATTCACATTACGAAAGGTTTCTCAACGTACTTACGCTGTGTCATGTAGATACACTAAACAAAATCATAAACTGAATCCATCCTGGGACTTGTGACTGACAACTTACAACTTAGTGTATTATGAACACTGGCTGGTTCATCTCTGACTGTACTCAACTCTTATGAGTCTCACCAAAATTTTATATCTTTGATGTTTTTTTCTTCATCCTTGTTCTATCTGTAAGTCTTTCATACCTTTTTCCTTCAAAGTCTGGTATAATCATATATGTGCACACCTCATAAGTAATATACTTGTATAAAATATCAAGCTTCTCTTTACTAGAACTCTGGAACTTTCTCTTGAAGAGGAACACCTAACAGGAACTTTCTCCAGACATTCTCCTTCTTCCTTCTTCTTCAAAAGCTGGAATATAAAGAGAAATTGACAAAGGAAATATAGGAATACCTGTAGGTATGAGTCATGACTATGCATTCTTTCACATATGGCTGAAAATAAGTCTTTATGTTTCATCACCCCCTGGATGATTTAACACTAGTATCCAAAATTCTTCAAAGTATATCAAACTTTATGAAATCCGGAATGTCTTCCTTCTTTCAATAAATCTGATCTTCAGTGATTTAGTATACTTGTGTCTGAAACAAATAATCTGAACCCTTTTTATTAGTAGTGCACATGCCAATAGCTTTCACTTTCATTCCTCATCTTCCTAAAATCTAGAATAAGGTTAGCTGATCTATTACATCATAGCAAAAAACCTTTGTTGAAAGCATTTTAGGATTCATAATCTTCTGCAACATAACAAGTATCTTCTTCTATTTCTCTGCAACACTTATTTGATAGAATCTGAATCTTTGACTTACTTCTTCCAATGTTAAGAATTTTACAAACAAAGGATAGACATCTGACTCAAAAATACTCAAGATCTTCAAGATTATTCAAGATCTATCAAGATCATAGGAGATCATTCTAGATCTATGATCTCTCCAACAAAATACCTCTGAAGAATATGCTCTCATCAAACCTTCATGATTGAATGTCTGATTTGCTACCTGAATGTCTCTAAGTGTCCATGCTTCTTACTGTTGGAATTTGGGGCCCTAGGATCGTTCCAATACTAAAACCTTTTGAGCATACACACTTAATTAATCAAGATGATAGGTGAGAGATAGAAAGAAAAAGATTTTGAGGCAAGGATAGGGAACGTAAGCTGAATGCTTGCTCACTAAAAAAATAAATGTCCAAATTACAACATGGGAGTACTACTCAACCATATGATGTCGTGCACTCAGTAATGGAAGAATAGCCAAGAAGATGATGATACAAAATTCAGATTATGCTGTTATAATTTGAGTGTGTGTGAAATAATTGAGCAACGAAGCTAACCTAATTCTCACAAAATAGTGCAACAAATCTGAAGATCAGCAAACGCTAATTCTGAAATTAGGGTACAGAAACCCTAAAAACAGAATATAAGGCTAACTTACAAAAGATAGTTGCCACCACCTTGTAGAAGTCCTCTTGCTCCAAGAGAGTAGCCTCTCCTTCACCAAACTGCACCTCCAAAGCTCCAGAACTCCAAGAGCTAGCTCAAGTTATGTCTTGTGTCCAACAGTGTGTCCAATATGGTCCTTATATAGTTTTAGCTCCCAAAATAAAGCACCAATGTTCAATATGTGAAAAAATCAGCTTTTTACCATTAAAAATAGCAATTGCTATTTTTATAGCTTTTCGTGGTATTTTAAAAAACCATTGCTTAGGACTAGCTTTTTAAAATTGATCGCTGAATTTTAATATGCTTTTGGACCCACTGACTTATAACCTAGCTTTTTTTAAAGTTTGGACCTTGATAAAATGCTTTTCCTCCATTTTGGGCTAAATTAGGGTTTGGATTATCTCCTTGCTATGACCTTTGATGGAAAAATGAAGAATACCACTAGATAGCTCTCACAAAGCTCTACCTATCTAGCCTAAAAAACTTTTATTCAAACTGCACAAAAAAAGTCCAAAATGTAGAATTGCTGGAATGTGGATCATATGTACATTGACTTCCAACAATCCCTCCTTCAATGTCATATTGGTACAAGCTTTAGTAATCTGCAAATCTTCTCATGACTATCTCTAGTCAATGCTTTGGTAAATATATCTGCAACATTCTCACTAGAAGGAACATAAACTAGCTCAATGTGCTTCTTTGCTATCTTCTCTCGAATATAGTGGTAGTGTACCTCTATATGCTTTGTTCTTGCATGATGCACTGGATTCTTTGCTATAGCTATAACACTCTGGCTATCTGAAAATATCTGAATGGGTTCATGTACTCTTACATCAAGATAACTGAAAATCTTCTGCAACCAAACTGATTCTAGAGTAGCTTTAAATGCTGCACGATATTCAGCTTCACACGATGAAGTTGCAATAGTGGGTTGTCTTTGCCATGAGATAAGACAATCTCCAAGATAAAAACAAAATCCACTAGTACTTCTTCTTGTGTCTCTATTAGCTTCCCAATCAGAATCTGAAAATCCTTTTAGTAACAAATGTATAGATTTCGAAAATACCATAGCATAATTTGAAGTTCCCTTCAAATATCGAAAGATCCACTTTATTGCTTTCCAATGTAACACCATCGGATTTTGCATGAACCTTGATACTTGAGAAACTGCAAATTGTATATCAAGACGTGTATTACAAAGATATATCAAGCATCCAACTGCTTGACTATATAAAGTAGCATTAAATGACTTTGCATCTGCTACCATCTGTAAAGAAGCTACCATCTGTAAAGACGTGTTCTGATCCATAGATGTTTGCATAGGTTTAGAATCACTCATCTAAAACCTCTCTAAAAGTTTCTCAATATACTTCTCCTGTGTCATATAGATACATTCATCCTTAAACAGAAACTGATTCCCAAGATAATAATGCAAGATTCCCAAATCATTCACATCAAATGTTTGCTTCAATTGTTCTTTGAACATCTGCAAATCTTCATCTCTGGGACCTGTGACTATAATATCATCCACATAAATGATTGCTATAATCATCATACTTGGTTCAATTGTTCTTTGAACATCTGTAAATCTTCATCTCTGGGACCTGTGACTATAATATCATCCACATAAATGATTGCTATAATCATCATACCTGGTTCAGCTTTGACATAAAGAGTAGGAGCTGCATCTGAGTTATGGAAATCAATGGATAAAAGATATGTATGTATCTTTTCATACCATGCTCTAGGTGCCTGTTTTAAACCATACAAAGCTTTTATAAGCCTACATACCAAATGTTCTTTAGCTGTCTCTTCAAAACCTTCTGGCTGCTGAATATACACATCCTCATGTAAATCACCATTTAGAAAAGAAGTCTTTATGTCAAGTTGATATATATGCCAACCAAAATGTGCTGCTAAAGCAAGTATTGACCTAATAATAGTCATCCTAGATGTAGGAGCGAATGTCTCATCATAATCAATACCTTTTTGTTGTGCATATCCTTTGACAACTAATCTGGGCTTATACCTGTCAATAGTACCATCTACTTTCCTTTTGATTTTGAAGATCCATTTTACACCTATAGCCTTCTTTCCCTCTGGTAGCTCATATAGCTTCCAAGTTTGATTCTTATGAATAGAATCAATCTCTTCTTGCATAGCTTTTCTCCAATTAGGAATGTTAAGTGCATCTTTAAAACATGCAAGTTAATCTTCAACTGTCGTTAGTGCCAAAATATCATGAATCTCAAAGTCTTCAGCAAAATTTACATGATCTTTGTTTTTGTTGTCTAGTCTGACTCCTTGTTCTTCCTGTAAAAGTCTTTATACCACTATCTTTCCAAGTCTGATATAACCATGTAGGTGTATCCTTAAATAATGGTGATACTCTTTCTGATCCTTTAGCTTCCACAGGTTCTGGAACTTGTCCTTCCGACGTACTAGGACTTTCTGGAACTCTAACTTCTTCCATTTTTGGAACCAAAGTCTCTTGTGGAACTGACTCTGTAGAAGGTTGTGGAATTCCTCTTTCTTTAACTCTTTCTTGAATCCTAGGAATTTTAACTCCCTCTTGATATGACTGAACATGTAAATCCAAATTCCTTCTAAAAAGTCCATAGTCATTTTCACTAATGAACTCTGGAATTTCTGCTTCTTTATCATAAATCTTATTTTCAGCAATATAAGCATTACGTGAAAGAATAACTTCATATGTCTTTGGAACATAAAACCTGTATCCTTTACTCTCGACACGATATCCAATAAAAACGTTTTCCTTTGCCTTTACATCTAGTCTGCCTCGGTCCTTTTTCTCAACATGTAAATAAGAAAGTGATCCAAACACTCTGAAATAACTCAAATTAGGTTTTCTACCATAATAAGCTTCATAAGGTGTGATTACCTTTAAAGCTTTTCTAGAATGTTCAAAATGTGATTAGCCGTATGTACCGTATCAAACCAGAATTTCGGTGAAAGCTTCTTGGATGCCATCATGCTCCGCATCATTTCAACAAGTACTCTATTCTTTCTTTTTGCAACACCATTCTGCTGAGGAGTATAAGCAATAGTAAGGTGTCGAGTAATACCTTTCTCATCAAGAAATGTCTAGAACTCATTTGATAAGTATTCTCCACCTCTATCACTTCTGAGAATCTGGATAGTTTCTTGATTTTCATTTTCAACCATAGCTACAAACTTCTTGAACATAGGAAAGACTTCTGACTTCAACTTAAGACCATAGATCCATGAGTATCTCGTAAAATCATCAACAAATAGAACAAAATACCTGAAACCCTAAATAGAGTTTGCTCTCATAGGTCCATTCACATTTGAATGAATAATCTGCAATTTCTTGGTAGCTGTACCATTCCCTTCAACTGATTTTCATCTTGAAGCAACAAGAACTCTAAGGGTAAGAGTGGTTATGAAAGACCGATTCAGATAGGAAGTGAATTAATCAGCGTATTTACCATTTCTTCATCGGATATCTAAACTCCTACATTTAGAAGTTGATCTCTCAAGTCAACGAGTCTCGTAATGTGGGTTTGAATTAACTCACCAGCTTTCATCCTTGTATTTGCTACTTGTCTCCTCAAGTGAGCTTTCCTAGCAGGATTTCTGCGCTGAAAAAGATTCTCAAGCTTCAACCAAGCTTGTCTAGAACTTCTGCAAGATCTGATATGTGGTAGAATATGCTTTTTGACACTCATTGCAATGTATGAAAGTACTAAAGCATCTCTAGCATCCCATCTTGCCTCAGTACCTCTTGAAGCTGCTGTAGTCCCTTCTTCGCCTTCTCATCTTGGTCATGTTAAGGATCCATTGACGATACTCCATGATCGTTCCAAAACTAAAACCTTTTGAGCATACACACTTAATTAATCAAGATGATGAAAGAGGCCGCGGAGAGCTACGTCGTGGTGTGCTCGGTTGCTCCAAACACCAAGGGAGTGGGCTGCCGCGTGAGGAGAGAGAAAGTAGAGAGAGAAACCTGCGCAAAAATTTGGAGAAGAAGATGGAGAAGCTGAAGTTGAAGAAGTCCCAATCAAGTTATGAGAGATTTGGGACCAAGTCTTATTGATAAGTGACTTTTAGGTCATTTGGGCATGTTCACACATGGCCAATGACCAAAAGTCATAAAAATAATGTAAATGCCTATAAGTTTGGATCCAAAAAATATAACAAAAATATGTTTGGAAAGCTTTCACATGGAAGGGTCAAAATATACAAAAGGAGAGTCCTTGGGGCCTTTATCCCCAACAAGCTCCCACTTAAAGGACCAAGGAGGCTCCTTTAAGCTAAGTAACTCCGACCATCTGTATACATAGCTGATGTTGTGCCTTGGGTAGACACTTCGTGAGAGCATCTGTAGGATTCTGTGAAGTATTGACCTTGATCAAAGTGATCAAGCCATCCTCTAACACCTCTCTGATGAAGTGGTATCTCACATCAATATGCTTTGTGTGAGCATGAAACATGGCATTCTTTGCCAAACATATGGCACTCTGGCTATCACATCCAAGAACAGGTGCCTTTTTAGGCATCCCAAACTCACTGCAGAGGCGGGCTAACCAAATGGCTTCTTTGGAAGCCTCTGTGGCTGAAATATATTCAGCCTCTGTAGTAGATAGTGCAACTATCCTCTGAAGTCTAGAGCACCATGAAATAGCTCCACCTGCAAGGATGTATACATAGCCACTTGTGGGCTTACGTGTGTCCACATCACCTTCCATGTCTGAATCACAAAATCCTTTTAACTCCAATGGACCCTTTCCATAACATAAGCATTTACTTTTGGTCCCTTTCAAATATCTCAAGATCGATTTGACTGCCTCCCAATGAGCTCTACGAGGATTAGCCATGAACCTACTAACAACTCCCACTGCATGAGCAATGTCTGGCCGAGTGGCAACCGTAGCATACATAAGTGAACCATAAGCTGAAGCATATGGAACACTCCATGTAATTGGCTGCATCATCATTTTTGGGACAGTCATCCTTGGAAAGCTTAACATGTGGCTGCAATGGCACTCCAAGAGGCTTAGCATCAGCCACAAATCTGTCCAGCACTTTTTCAATGTACTTTTCTTGGGATACCTGCAAAGTATGCTGCTGCCTATCCCTTTTTATATGCATACCAAGAATATGCTCAGCTTCCCCAAGGTCTTTCATTGAGAATGCAGAGTTCAGCTGCTGTTTTAGAGCATTCAGAGTGCTCTTTTTCTTCCCAGCCAGCAGCATATCATCTAGATACAGTACAAGAATAATTGGGCTGCCATCTTCATCCTTTTTGGTGTACAAGCAGTGATCTGCATGGCTTCTTTTAAAACCATGTTTGAGCATAAATGCATCAAACTTCTTATACCATTGTCTGGGGGCCTGTTTCAGCCCATATAAGCTCCTTTTCAGTTTGCATACCAGATGCTCTTTTCCAAGAATGGCATATCCTTCTGGCTGTTTCATGTACAGCTCTTCATCTAAATCACCGTGCAAAAAGGCTGTTTTAACATCCATTTGGAATACTTCCAAATCCAAGGCAGCTGGGAGAGCAAACCACACGTAAAGTGGTCATTTTCACCACTGGAGAGAACACTTCTTGGAAATCAATGCCCTCTTTTTGGCATATCCCTTAGCAACCAGCCTTGCCTTATACTTGGGTTTGCCATCAACAGTTTTGATTTTGTACACCCACTTGTTGGGAATGGCTTTCCTTTGGGTAACTCAACCAAATCCCAAGTATCATTTGCATGCAAGGCCTTTATCTCTTCTTGCATGACTAACTCCCACTTCTTCTTGTGCTCACATAGCTTTGCCTCTTTATAAGTAAGAGGCTCACCCTCATCTGATAACATAATATAATGTATAGAGGGATCATATCTATTCACTGGCCTCCTAGGACATATAGATCTTCTTACCCAATGATCCACATTACCAGGCAATGGATCTACATCAGGAGGTACATTAACTTCTTCATTGTTAACGGGCTGCTGTACATCATTTTCAGCCTTGTTTTCAGCATGAATAGGTGGCTGCATATGCCCTTCAGGAGCATCATTTTGCTGTCCAGCATCATCTTGCTCAATAACCACGGGCTCATTGTCATTTCCAGCCAGATGTGGTGCATCTCGAGGGTTCATTTCAGATTTAATGGGTGGCTGTACATGCTGAAATTTGACTCTTTTATGGTCATCTTTAGAGGCACAATTGTTTTTGAGCAGCCATGCCTCATTAAATACAACATCTCGGCTGCGTATTACCTTCTTGAGTTGAGGTAGCCAAATCCTGTAGTCCATTTCACCTTCATCTCCATAACCCCTGAAGATTCCTTTCATGGACTTTGCATCTAACTTGCTTCTCAACTCAGGCCTTATATGCACAAAAGCATCACAAAGATGCGTAGGTGGTCATATGAAACTGGGTTGCCAGACCAAACCTCTTTTGGAATGCCACCTTTCAAGGACATATGAGGGGATCGATTGCAAACATGAACTTCAGTTTTTAAAGCCTCTCCCCAAAATCCATGAGGGAGATTAGTTGTGGACAGCATGCATCTCACCCTCTCACATAAAATCCTATTATACCTTTCAACCACACCGTTGGAAGAGGGCTGTATGGGATTGTTAGCTCCCTCTTAATACCAAGATTTTCACAAAATCTATTGAATTTTGCACTTGTAAACTCATCCCCATTATCTGTGCGTAAGCATTTCAGCTTTCTACCTGTTTGAGTGGTCACAAATGCATGAAATTTCTTAAATGCAGCAAAGGCTTCGTCTTTAGATTTTAACAAATATACCCAAAGCTTCCTAGAGTAGTCATCAACAAAGGAAACAAAGTAAAGAGCACCCCGCATAGATTTTGTGGGCATGCTACAAACATTAGAATGAACAAGATCAAACACATTAGACTTACGAGAGACACCAGAGTAGTAGGAATTCTTTACTTGCTTACCATATTGGCATTCATTACAAAAATCAAGTTTTGAGCCTTTAGCATCAAACTTGTCCAAATTACATAGTTTATCAAGGCCTTTTTGGCTCATGTGGCCAAGCCTTTTATGCCATAATTCCATATGTGAATGGATTTCAGCCAAAGCAATAAACTTGCCCAGCAAGGCTTTACCATGCAAGCAATAAAGAGCCCCTTTCTTTGTACCTTTAACAATCAGCTTAGAGCCTTTGATAAGCTTCCATGACCCCTTCTCAAAGAGGGTACTATATCCATGCATATCCATTTGCCCAACAGCCAATAAGCTTTTCTTGATGCTTGGTACATACCTTACATCATGCAAAACCAGCTCATTAGTACCATCCACTGTGAGATGCACTATGTGCCAATACCTTCAATAGAACAAGCATGGTTATTTCCAAGATATACATGTCCATGGCTGCCTACATGAAAGGTAGTAAAACACTCCTAAATAGGAGTTACATGAAACGATGCACCTGAATCTACAATCCATGTTTGTGACAAAGCATCATTCACAATAAGCAAGGCATCAATCAAATCCCTCTTTGTGATTTGCATATCTTGTGCATGAATATTAATAGAAGCATCAATAACTTCGGCATGATCTGCTGCCATAGTAGCACAAAGTATATCTTCTGCATCTGATAGCTACTCAATGATGACACTAGAGGCCACATTGGCCTTCTCTTTGTCTTTGTCCTTTGAGGTATCATGTGCTTCATTCTTGGTGTCCTTTTTCTTCCTGTCAAATGTGTTCTTCTTTCTTTCTAGTTCAGCTTTGTAGTATCTGCAATCAGGCTTCTTGTGACCTTTCCTACCACATTGATAACAAGTCACTTCAGCCTTGCCTTTGCTTTTGCTCCTGTACCTCTGTACATTTCCACTTTTCTTTTCTGTTCTTCCTCTAGCCACATTGGCTGAACCACTGCCCTCTCCACTAGCTTTCCTCCTGATTTCCTCATTCAAAATAGAACCCCTTATAGCATCAAAGGTAAGATTGGGGCTATTCGAAAGTGAAACAACCAATGTTTTCCATGAATCAGGTAGGGTCATCAACAAGAAGATGGCCTTAAGCTTATCATCAAATGGAGGTAATCTAGAGTCCTGCAATTGTGAAAGAGTACCTGTAAAAGAAGATAAGTGCTCAACCGCACTTTTTGACTCATCAAACTGCATATACACTAGCTTATGCATAAGATGCACTTGATTTACAGGCGTGGTATTTTCATAAGTGGCTTTCAGCTTCTCCCATACCTCAAAAGAAGTTCTAAGGCCTTTCAAATCCACTAAGATTTCATCTGATACAACCATCTTGATGTAAGTGATGGCATTCTTGTTTAGGTTCATCCATGTTGCTTCTGTCATATCTTCAGGCTTGAATTCCTCAAGAGCCCCTTCGCAATCTTTAAGAAAGAGAATGCCCAACATTCTCTCTTTCCAGAAATCGAAACCATTACCTTCAAATCTCTTGATCTCAAACAAGCTTTTGACATCAGAGGAGGTAGAGGCCATGTTTCCACACTAAGAGCTTCAAAATTTCACCAAAAAAAGTAAAATTCAACTTTTGTCCTGTAAGCAATTACCTTACGAGACTATAGCTGAGAAATTAAGCCCAAAAACTGTTCAAAACTTGCAAAAATCAATTTCTAAAATTTTCTGTAGAAAATTTCAGAAAATTCCAGCAAGCTGTAATTGCATAAAAAACAACAAATTTGTTGTTTTTCAACCACAAAAGGTATACATAGATGCAAAACGAAGTCAATGGGTGCTTGTTTTCACAAAAGCCCCAATTTTATGCAGCAATATGACTTGTAAAATCAGAGAAATGACCTGCTGTAATAAGTTTCCAGCCAGTATGCACTTCCTCAATCTTTGTACATGTCCCCACTTGAAATGAGAGAGAATTTCTGCCACAAAAGACCTGTAGATGAAAAAATCAGCAATGTGGATGCTGAAAATGACATGTGGGGATACAAAAGGAAGAATAGAATAGATTCTTCGCGATGAAACTCTCTAAAAAGCACAAAATTTGCTTCAGCTTTGCTCCCGGATGAAGTAATCCTCCAAAAACAACACTTATTATCGCGAAAAAAGAAGGTTTTTCGCGATGAAATTCTCCCAAATGCAAGAAAACACCTTCAGCTTAACATAGGCTGAAGTAGAAAAGCACTTGGAGCAACTTTGTCGCAATAGAACAGCTCAAAGCTCTGATACCTGTTGAAAGAAGCCGCAAAGAGCTACGTCGTGGTGGGCGGTTGCTCGAAACACCAAGGGAGTGGACTGCTGCGCGAGGAGAGAGAAAGTACAGAGAGAAACCTGCACAGAAATCTGGAGAAGAAGATGGAGAAGCTGAAGTTGAAGAAGTCCCAATCAAGTTATGAGAGATTTGGGACCAAGTCTTATTAATAAGTGACTTTTAGGTCATTTGGGCATGTTCACACATGGCCAATGACCAAAAGTCATAAAAATAATGTAAATGCCTATAACTCCCCAATTTGGGGTCCAAAAAATATAACAAAAATATGCTTGGAAAGCTCTCGAAGAGAGCTTTCACATGGAAGGGGTCAAAATATACAAAAGGAGAGTCCTTGGGGCCTTTATCCCCAACATATGATAGGTGAGAGATAGAAAGAAAGAGTTTTTGAGACAAGGATAGGGAGCGTAAGCTGAATGCTTACTCACTAAAAAAATAGATGTCCAAATTACAACATGGGAGTACTACTCAACCATATGATGTGGTGCACTCACTAATGGAAGAATAGCCAAGAAGATGATGATACAAAATTCAGATTATGCTGTTATAATCCCGAGAGTGTGTGAAGTAATTGAGCAACGAAGAGAACCTAATTCTCACAAAATAGTGCAACAAATTTGAAAATTAGCAAATCCTAATTATGAAATTAGGGTACAAAAACCCTAAAAACAGAATATAAGGCCAACTTACAAAAGATAGCGGCCACCACCTTGTAGAAGACCTCTTGCTCCAAGAGAGTAGCTTCTCCTTCACCAAAACTGCACCTCCAAAGCTTCAGAACTCCAAGAGCTGGCTCAAGTTATGTCTTGTGCCCAAGAGTGTGTCCAATATTGTCCTTATGTAGTTTTAGCTCCCAAAATAAAGCACCAACGTTCAATATGCGAAAAAATCAGCTTTTTACCATTAAGAATAGCGATCGCTATTTTTATAGCTTTTTTGTGGTATTTTAAAAAACCATTGCTTAAAACTAGCTTTTTAAAATTGATCGCTGAATTTTAATATGTTTTTGGACCCATTGACTTATAACCTAGCTTTTTTTAAAGTTTGGACCTTGATAAAATGCTTTTCCTCCATTTTGGGCTAAATTAGGGTTTGGATTATCTCCTTCTCTGACCTCTGATGGAAAAATGAATCATACCACTAGATAGCTCTCGCAAAGCTCTACCTATGTAGCCTAAAAAAGTTTTATCCAAACTGTACAAAAATGCTAAGTCCAAAATGTAGAATTGCTAGAATGCGGACCATATGTACATTGACTTCCAACACTTACATAAAATTGTAAAACTTTTCTTCAACTAAATCCTTCCCAAGAATCTGCAACTTCTATTGAAATACAAGTGAACAAACTCTCACCTTGAGAACTTTAAAAAACTGCAAGTTGATACTTCATATCTTCATATTCTTCCTGGATGAAATGTGATAGTATCTGCTTGACTTTCTTTGGCTAACTCCACTTCTCAATCAAGTGATAGGATTTGATTGAACACCTTTTTGAATATAAGCATGTATCTTAAAGTCAAGACAAACATAGAAAGTAGATTCTTCATCTGACCAGTACATAAAAGAAATATGATTTTTTCTGATTTTTTTTTGAAAATACTGAATTTTTTGAATCTTTTGAATTTTTTGAATCTTCTGAATCTTCTGAATTTTCTGAAGATACTGAATTTTCTGAATTTTTCTCTTGGAAAGCTCTGAATTTTTCTCTTGGAAAGCTCTGAATTTTCTGAGTAGTCTGAATATGAGGTAACTTTTCCAAACAAAAAACCTCACTCCAAGTCTTTCCAACATCTGCTACAAATACTCTTTGACCTCAGGAGTTAGGTAAAGAAGAAAAATACTTCTCTGCAACTTGTCATATACCGAGTAGCTCTGAATTTACGCTCCAAGAATTCTTTGAGGAAACATATAAGCTGCCTGCTCAAAATCTTCAACTAAACATAACTCATACACATATAAGTCAAAACATATAAGCTGTCCTAGATATCTGCTGTTTTTCTTTCTCTCAAGGCAATTCTTTGTCCAAACCTACTAAAACATGACCAAGTATAATGCAAAACAAGAAACTCAATCTTCTTTAAACTATCTTCTTCACAAGATGTTCTCGTAGACTTGTCTTTGGATGTAGAGGATAAAAGTAGGAAAAAAAATATGGAAAATATAAGAGAAAAGGAAGTCTTACTTTCCCTTTGGAATTGTTGGACTTTCTTTTTCTGCATCTTTCTTCCACCTGATGATGTCAACATCTTCAAACTTCTCTTCTATACCTTTTGCTTCGAATTTGACTGATATGATTGAATTCACCAACCTTTTCCTTGAGTTGGCTGAATGCTGAATTACCTCTCTAGGTACAAAATCTGATAAAAAAGCTTTCGAACTTTGTGTTGGCTGAAAACAAAACTGATCTAATCTCCAAATTTGTTTTTCCTTGAATTTGAAGTAGCCTTCTCTTCATCAAGTCTTGGTCTTCAAGCAATACTTCTGTAAAGTATTTTCATGCTTCTGAAAGTATTTGGCTGCTAAGAGATCATGAGCTTCATACTCCACAGTGATAAATAAACATATGAATGAACTGTCTAATTCTCAAATCTCTACTCATCTAGATTAAGTGTGTATCTCATATGTCAAATGTTAGAAGATGCTCTGAAATCATATGTTGGTAGTTTGGGAGCTCTAATACCAAATGTTGGAAATTAGGTAGGCCCATAACAAATTCCACAGGTCCCATAGGTCCGGGATCTACAACACAGATTCCAGCTTCTTCTAAGATTGACAAACATGAACATACAACACTTAATCATACAACGATGAGACAAAGATAGAGAGAGATTAGACAACATGTTCAAAGTGTTACGTAAGCCACTGCTTACTCACACCATCATATATACAAATATCAATTTACAATATGGGAGTCAAAACCTCAACCACTCTATGTGAACATAAATAGATGGAAGAGTGTATGTACAAGATTTACAAGAATATTGAGATGTAGGGACATAAATCTGAATATGTATGAGATGTATGACTTGATAGGTTGTAGAAGAATGAATATGAGTGACTGAAAGAGGAAAGATCAGTTTGAAATTGATATCCAGCAAACCCTAATCTGAATTTAGGCTTTGGAAGACCCTAAATCAGATGTGTGTGTGATAGATCACATACTTACGGAATTAGCATAGAATGCTAACATGTTGCTGACAGAAGTCCTCATACTCATGTGGAAACACCTTCTCTAACACCTCATCTGATGCATGTATTGATTCTCCTTTATGGATGCCACTGCCTCCATGTATGCCGAATAGGACTCAGATATGGATTCCACCGCCTCCATAAGCTCCAAATAGTACCTGTGTGCATAAAGAGAATATGTACCTGAATAGTTAACATAAGATGCAATCTTATGTTAAGCTCCATCCAATGTCTTTGAAGTACTCCATAATCTTCATGTAGAAGACGATCTTCAAATACATCATGTAGATGGATGATCCACACCACCAAGCTGTTGAGTCTTCTCCATAAGCAAGAGTGTGAGCACACTCTTCTCCAAGAAGAACTTCATGGTTGCTCCTCATGTGCTTCAATAGCTTCTCCATAGCTGCCTATATGTGCACCATGGCTGCCCCATGTATGCATCAACTAGAACTCCTCCAAGAGAGACCAAAGCTGGCGTTAGATGTCTCTCAAAGTGACTATAACCTCTTCTTTTATAGCCCTTCATGACCTCTTGCGATCAAATCTGAATAAAGCTGCTTTTTAACGAAAAAATCTGAGTTTCGTAAGTTTTTAAAACTTCATCGCTTTTTTTAACTATACTTTGCTTTATTTTAAACTAATCGCTGAAGAGTACTTTTGACTTACTTTTTAACACCTTTGACTATCTGATGAATGATTTGATGACATTTTTATGACTTGCAAGCTGAGCGCTATCAAATGAAGTAAAAACCATAAATCAGCAGAAAATTAGGGTTAGGTTTTTCTCCCAAATCTAATCTCTGATGACTGCATGTCATATATCATTAGAAAGCTCTCTTCAAGCTTTACAAGATAGGCTCATAAAAATTTTACCCAAATTTTGTGCCAAAAATGACTAAGTACCAAATTTAGGGTTTCTGCCCTAATGGGGTTTTGGATTGACGCGACATTGTTTTCCAACAGCAATCTGATGCAAAAGAGGCACTATGAGAGCCTGACTGAGTACGATATGACAGAGGTGCATCTAATTTGCTGTCACACAAAGTCTGCACCAGCCATTTTGGCATAGTTTTTGCCTGCTAAATATGAGCTCTCTCATCAATAAGTGCGTCATTAAAATCTGCATAAAAAATGGAATGATCTGCATCATCACATGAAGCTTGCAAAGGCTGAGAAGTTGCCTCATTAGGACAAGCACTGGACTGTCCACCTGTAAAAAGAGACAACAAAGTATCATACATGTCTTTGGAGCTAACAGATGTCTCCTTAGTACATGAAAGTAATGGCTGAATAGCATCTTCCACAAAAACAACATCACGGCTAACCAAAATGCGTTTAGTTTGTGGATGATACAGACAATGAGCAATAGCTGGCTTGCGATCATGCCAAGCCTCATATGGAGTGATAGACTGCAGTGCTTTAGTGGGACACCTGTTAAGTACATATGATGCACACATAACAACCTCAAGCCAGAAACTATGTGGTAAGGCCGGACTCTTGACCATACACCTCGCAATCTCCATGAGTGACCTGTTCTTGTGTTCAGCAACTCCATTCTGTTGAGGTGTATACGGCACTGTACACTGGTGTTTTATCGCACGTTCAGCCAGAAATGCATCAAAATCAGAAGACATATATTCTCCCCCTCGATCAGAATGGAGGGTGCCCATTTTACATGCTGACATATTTTCAGCCAAAACCAGAAACTCTTTGAAGCACATAAACACTTCGGACTTTGCTTTGAGTGTATATACCCATGCACCCCTCGAAAAATCATCAATGAAAGTCGTGAAGTAAAGATAATTTCCAAAAGAGGGTGTCTGCATAGGACCGAAGACATCGCTATGAACAAGCTTCAATTTTTGAGTAGCCCGAACTCAACTATCTTTTGGAAATAAGGAACGCTGCATTTTGCCCAAATTACAGCCTTCACATACATGTTTACCAGGTGCCTCAAGTTTGAGCAAAGAGGACACCATTTCAGATTTCTGCAGGCGTAGCAAACTAGCAAAGTTCAGATGACCAAAGCGTGCATGCCAAAGCTTTGCATTTGACATAGCCTCAGAATCATGTACTCCACATGCGAAATCATTCACCGATTTTTCATAGTCTATGAGCTTATATAGCCTACGACATAAAATGCAAGAAGCAATAATAACATCCCATTTGATAGATCATGAACTGTACATTTATCATCAACAAATTTCACAACGAAGCCAATTTTGGCTAATGCAAAAACTGATAACAGATTCTTCTTGATCCCTGACAAAAATAAAGCATCTCACAAAGTGAAAGAACTACCATCAACAGTAGTCAGAATGATCTTACCGACTCGCATGACAGGATAAGAGGAGTTGTTGGCGTATGTGACAGTATTCCGTGTAAGGGAAGGCTCGAGTGAAAAGAAGAAACTGCGCTGCGAGGTAATATTTTTGGTCGCCCCACTATCAAAGTACCAAACATCTGAGTCTACTGCAAACATGCACTGCACATGAGAAGATGGGTCAAAATTGCAAACAATAGTAAACGCCCATTCATCCTGCACAAGGTTGGAAGACTCTGGTTTTGGAGTAGAGGCCTCTGCAACAACCATTCGAGTCTTTTTTTTCTTTGCCTCTTTTGCATCGAGTTTAGGACAGTTCTTTAAGATATGATTATTTCCTTTACAGTACTTGCAAAACAATTTTAGCTTTTCTGATTTTTCCTATCTTTGTCTTCCTTCTTCGAATGTGCAGAATTAGCAGATTTCTGCTTACTAGTTGAGCCCTTCTGACTAGCCAGGAAAGCTTGATCTGCAACACACATAATGGACCTGTTCTGCCTCGTCTGATCTTCTTGCAACAGAACAATGACTAACTCCTCAAATGTCAAGGCATTTGGATTGCCTTTCATCATCAACCGAAGAGTAGAAGCAAAACTCTGATATGAATCAGGAAGACCATTCAGAACGGTCTGTACAAGTGAGCTATCTGTTATAATTTCGTCAGCAGAAATCAATTGTTCCTTCAAGTCTTTGATCTTTGTTAGCAATCTGTCCATAGAATCATCTTCATTCATGTGCTCACTCTCCAACTGTTTTCGGAGGTAAGCAACACGAGCCTCATTCCTAGCTTGGTACAATGTGGTAAGTGTATCCCAAACATCCTTAGCTGTTCTGCAAGAGCAAATGTGAGGAATAATGGAAGGTTTGACAAACAAAGCTATAAATGCATGTGCCCGGGCATCTCTGCCATCCCAACAAATTTGCTCTTCATTAGGTGCAAACCGTAGCACAAACAGGAATATGCAGAATATAATCATCTTTGACACCTTCTGAATCAGCTTCAGTACCTGCAGTAATGATAGTTGCCAGTGTGATAGGACGTTTTTCAACACCCTGCACAATGTTCCACATCCCTTTTGCAACCAATACATGTCACATCATATAAGCCCATAACGGGTAGTTGGTACCATCCAACTTATCCTCAATAGCCAACATACGGAATACATCACTCCTTTCAGCCATGGTTGGTGACTAAAATACCTTGATGTTGGAAATTGACTCTATCTCAAAAAGTTGAACAGAACCGCCCAGAAGAATTCTGCTAAACCTGTAGCAGACTTCGAGGCGCTTATAGTGGCGAACCGAAACTGGTATATACCTTTGGCACAAAAAGAGGAAATAGCTTGCACAAGCGCTTTGATAGTGGGTTCGGAGGCCGAAACGAGCCCAGATTGCGATTTCGACACCACAAAGCGAAGATGTTTTGATCTCGGAAACACGTTGAGTATGCTCACCAAAATTTGTGCGATTCTGAGACAACAATCAGAGAGGTGTCGACGATGCCCCCATATGAAGCGGCGACCTGCCCTGATACCAATTGTTGGAGTTAGACGCCTACGGAAGCACGCGAATAGCACAAGGAAGAAGAAGAAGCTTGGAGCACAACACACAATACTGAATGCATTACTAGAGAATGTACAAAGATAAGTAGCCCATTAGGGCAATAGGCATATATACAAGCCGGAGAAAAAAGCCTCCTAAAGAAGGAAAAAAGTGTCCCGGCGGTCCTTGTGTGTTCACACACATCACTACCTAAATATATCTACAGACCGTGCTCGAGCCTTTCTGCATGAATCATCCCACGACTTTTTTCCTACTCTCTCTCTCTACCCATACATATGGAAAGTGCATCCATATGATGCCATGTGGTGAACTCCTCTCAAGAGGTGTTCTCACCATCATAGTAAAAAAAATCGCACGATTTTTATTATATAAAAAGCGTAAAAGTCGCATTCGCGATTTAAATCGTTTTGAGCGATTTTTATTCCCAAAAAAAAAAAAGGTTTCATATGGTAGATCTCTTTTTAAAATTAAAATTTGATCACTGTGATACTTATGCTTGCTAGTAGTCTATCATATATTACCGCTTGGCTCTCCTAGGTAGAACTATATTTGTTTCTTGCCTATTAGAGATTTGACTAACTTCTGTACATTTTTTGGCATCAAATTAAGTCCCTGTCCAGTATGAATCTGTACCAACCTATAGCTGAATGACATTATAAAGTTTATATGATTGCAATGTTATCAAAAACTCTTTGGTGGCATCTCACATATGAGTGAAGTACAACAACTAACAAGCATCTAGGTCATATAAACTTTTCACTACTTTCACTACTGTCCAATATTGGAGTATATATGAGTTGAATAGGTATTGTGCATACCTTAGATACAGGAAAAAATAAAAATTCTTGATGAAATAAAAGCCTCGATTTTTATTTTTATTTTTAAAAACCTCTACGATTTAAACAATTTAAATCCCGATTTAAATCTACGATTTAAACCTCTACTTTGTACTATGCTCACCATAAACCATGAAGTGATATGACACAGGTGCATTCTTCAAGATCGGGTGGAAAAGAGTGGAGCTCAGGATGGTTATATCCATATGGAGTGCCATATGCATTCTTCAAGATTGGGTAGAAAACAGTGGATCTCATGTGTCCACTTGGAAAGTAGGACATGGAATAAGGAATAGCATAATCTGTAACTAGGACTTTTGGAGGGTGTAAAATGTCTCCAAAAGAATGTACACAGATGAAAGAGCACAAAATCCCAAATGCTGTTTATATTCAACAAACATGACATACTGCAGATTATACATTTGTTTTTTGTTGATCGTCTGTCCTATAATCCAAAGTTCCCTTTTGCATCTAGCTGTGAATATTTACTGATACAGCCCTGTATGGAATTCACTGAGGCACCCATCCTTAGAAAGTGGCACTTTTATGCCTCACCTTGAACAGCGTATGCTGCATTCCGAGAGTAGGACTGCAGAGCGGGCTGGGCTGTGAATATTTAGCTGATACAGCCCAGCCCTGTATGGAATTCACCGAGGCACCCATCCTTAGCAAGTGGCACTTTTATGCCTCACCTTGAACAGCGTATGCTGCGTTCCGAGAGTAGGACTGCAGAGGGGGCTGGGCTGCCTTGAATTCTGTCTTTGTTTTTTTCAGTTCATCGAAAGAAGTTTCCTAAATTCGTTGAAAATTAATCCTGTGGTTACTTTTTCAATGTGTGCTTGGCTGAAGGAACTCTATACCCACATTCAGATTACATTCAGCAGAGTCCACTGAAAGAACTCTGTACCCACAATAGAGAGTACATTCATGAGTAAAAGATAAAGTGTTTTTTCTGGTACTACATGTGATCAGGTGATTAAAAAACCAATGGATTTGGGAACAATACGCAATCGGATGGAAGCCAAGGATGGGACTGGCTACAGACATGTTCAAGAGATTTGTGATGATGTACGCTTGGTATTCAGCAATGCTATGACCTACAACCATGAAGGTACAGATGTGCATCTTATGGCCAAAACTCTTTCGGAGAAGTTTGAAGACAAATGGAAGACTTCACTTGAGCCCAAAGTAATCGAAGAGGTAATATTTGTAGAAAATAGGACAATTTTCGAAAATGCGCATGATGTGGAAACCAATTTTCTCATTTCATTTGGTCCCATATTTTTGTTATTCTGGTAATACCTTTGAATTGTCCATGAACAATGAGGTGTAGTTTTAAACAATAGTGATTTGCCTTTCGTGTACATATTGTCTTCCAAGTTTTTTGTTCCCCATGCACTTCTCTATCATGCATACGAAGTGGGCGGCAGATTGTGAGCATTCTTGTCTGACCTTTACCAAACTTCAGCAAATATTGTGCTGTTTCAACTGATTGGCCAGTGTTTATTTTTCAGGATGCAAAAAGAAGGCAGGAAGAGAAAGAGGTTCATATGAGAGATTTGGAAACAATCCAATTAGCAGAAGAAGCTGCATTAGAGAAGCATGCTAATGATCTGAATAATCAGGTATACTTAGAAGTAACTTTGAACTGCACTGATATTTATGAGCTCTCTTGTGTCCGTAGCTAATACATAATAACTTAATTTAGTTGGATGAGTTGTATTCACAACTGGAAGTATTGAGACAAGAAGTTGCACCTCAATGCAGGTAGTCATAATGCTTTGATGTTTTAGCTTGACTCATAATGATTTGATATCGTTGCATGAACCAGATGATTAAGTTTCTAACTTTGATTTGTGATGCTGAGTCAAAGGATGATGACAACCGAAGAGAAAAGGCAATTAGGACAGAGCTTGAGTCACCTAAGTCCTGAAGATCTCTCTAAAGCAATTCAGCTGATTGCACAGAAAAATCCTGACTTCAAAGCCAGTGGTGAAGAGGTAGAAGTTGACATCGATGCACAGGTATTCCTATGACAAATGTGCAGAGGAAATAATGCGAT
This sequence comes from Ceratopteris richardii, assembly GCA_020310875.1. Taxonomy (NCBI): domain Eukaryota; kingdom Viridiplantae; phylum Streptophyta; class Polypodiopsida; order Polypodiales; family Pteridaceae; genus Ceratopteris; species Ceratopteris richardii. The sequence continues at coordinate 175,235,366 of CM035419.1, forward strand.
GATATTTAATCATGAAATATGGGTATGCACGTACTGAAATGCATGTGTGCTTCATGTTTGTCTACAGGATGCTTCCACTTTATGGCGATTACAGCACTTCGTCAGAGCTGTAATGGTCTCTCAGAACAAAAGCATAGGATCCAGGACCTTCGGAGGAAATGTGAAGAGAGTGGGCAGTGTTTCTGATGTAGTTGGGAAACCTAGGAAACGAGGCAGGAAGACTTCCCCTTGATTAGATCAATGTAATATCTTGAGCAAAAAGAAAAAAGGTACCTTTGGTGGTAAGCTGTTGCATGGGCAATCACAGGTGTCCATAGGAATGGACAGAGAGAACTATGCTAATTTTAATCAGTATTGTGCAAAGGACATCTCTCTCCCCCCTTTTTTGGAGGGTTATGTGGACGAGTTTTGTAATGTAAGAGCTTTTCTGCATGCCCTCTATCACATGATTTTAACAGGTAATTCTTTGGGTTTTACCTTGGTGGTTCCCTTGTTAACATGAACATGATTGCCAAACATCATGTATTTGTCGAAATGATGATTGTGTTACATGAGCATGGTTATCAAACATTATGCACTTGCTGCAGTGATGATTATGTCAACATGAGCTTGGTTGTTTCCTTACTACAGTGATTATTCTACAGTGATAATTTTGACAGTTAAGAGTGAGGAGGACACAGTGAGTAGTCGAATTGGAGTTCAAGATGTTTGCATGTTTGGAAGAATCAGCACTGGTATGTTTGATGATTAACATTCAAGACT
>CM035419.1:175248627-175253627 GCA_020310875.1 Ceratopteris richardii
TTTGTCGTCCTCGTTGTTGTCTTCTTCTTCTTTTTCTTCTTCTTCCTCTTCTTCTTCTTCTTCTTCTTCTTCTTCTTCTCCTTTTTCTTCTTCTTCTTCCTCTTCTTCTTCGTCATGTTTATCGTCATCTTTCCTTCTTCTCCTTCTTCTTCTTCTTCTTCTTCTTCTTCTTCTTCTTCTTCTTCTTCTCCTTCTTCTTCTTCTTCTTCTTCTTCTTCTTCTTCTTCTCCTTCTTCTTCTCCTTATTCTCCTTCTCCTTCTCCTTGTCGTTCTCCTTCTCCTTCTCCTTCTACTTCTTCTCCTTCTTCTACGTCTCTTTCTTTTTCTTCTTCTTCTTCTCCTCCTTCTCCTTCTTCTGCTTCTTCTCCTTCTTCTCCTCCTCCTCCTTCTCTTCCTTCTCCTGCTTCTCCTCTTCCTCCTCATCCTCCTCCTTCTTCTTCTTCTTCATCATCTTCTTCTTCTTTTTCTTCTTCTTCTTCTTCTTCTTCTTCTTCTTCTTCTTCTTCTTCTTCTTTTCCTTTGTCTCCTTCGTCTTCGTCTTCATGTTGGTCATCTTCGTGTTTTCCTTCGTTTTCTTTATCTTCTTCATCTTGGTTGTCTTTGTCTTCTTCGACTTCTTCTTTGTCTTTATTGTTGGAGTTAAGCGTTTGCGGAATCACATGAACAACACAAGGAGGAAGAAGAAGCTGGGAGCACAACACACAATATTGAATGTATTACTACTAGAATGTACAAAGATATGTAACCGGTTAGGACAATAGGCGTATACAAGCTGGGGAGAAAACCCTCCTAAAGAGGGAAAAAGTGCCCCAACGGTCTTAGTGTGTTCACACACATTACTACCTAAATATATCAACAAATCCCCCCTGGGAGTGAAGCGGTGAACAAGGAGCTGGCACTCATGTATAAGGAAGTGCGAAGCTATGTGGAATGAATCCATAAAAGGAAGTAAGTCCAATTCTTTGCGAAAGCTTCAAACTTTTCCGTAGGCAGAGCCTTCGTGAAAAGGTCTATAATGTTCTCCTGTGTGGGCACATATGCAAAGCTAATCTCTCTAGCAGAGAACCTCTCCCTAACATAATCATAATGCACCTCAATGTGCTTAGTGCGAGCATGGAACACATGGTTCCTCGCAACTGTCAATGTGCTCTGAATGTTAGTGAAGATGGTGGTGGCAGAAGACTGACCAACACCTAAATGAGCCATAAGGCATCTGAGCCACACACACTCAGTAGTCACTATGAAAGCTTCCCTATACTGAGCCTCACAACTAGAAGTGGCCACAATAGGTTGCTTCTTGCTCAACCAAGATATGCATGAGCTACAAAGCATGAAGCAAAAACCACTAGTGGACACACAAGTGTCATAGCAACCAATCCAGGGAGAGTTAGAAAAATCATGCAAATCTAGCGATAGTGATTGCTCCTTGGGATAAAACAACTCAAGTAGCCGTGTACCTTTCAAGTAGCGAAAGATGCACTTAGCCGCCTACTAATGCTTGACAGATGGGCAATGCATAAACCTGGTCATCTGTGAGATAGCAAATTGAATATCTGGCCGAGTAATGCATAAGTAAATCAAGCATCCAATAGCCTACTGATAGAGACAACATCAAAGGCGTCTCCAACATCATGAAGAATCAATCGTAAACTTGTCTCCATAGGAGTGGCAATATGTTTACAGTCTTCAAGGCCAAAACAATGCAATACTATGTCAATATATTTTGTTTGACATAAAGCCATTCCACCATCAACGTGCATAAATTGAATGCCCAAATAATGATGCAAATGCCCAAAATCAGACATCTCAAATGAGGCATGCAAATCAGCCTTAAAATCAACAATATGCTTCTCATGAGGACCAAGGAGGAGCATGTCATCAACATACACAACAATGATCAGAAGTACATCATTAGCATGCTTAACATATAAGGTGCTTTTAGTTGTACTGTTCTCAAAAGCATGTGCAATGAGAAAGGCATGTATCTTTTCATACCAAGCACGTGGTGCTTGCTTTAAACCATATAATGCTTTCTTTAACTTGCACACTTGATTTTCATGCTCGTTGTGCACAAAGCCATGGGGCTGAAAAATATACACTTCTTCATGCAAGTCACCATTCAAAAGTATTGTTTTAATGTCTAACTCATGTACATTCCAACCATGATGAGCTTCAAGTGCACAAATGCTATGAACAGTAGTCATTCGACATGTAGGTGCAAAGGTTCCATCTAAATCAATGCCTCTTTCCTGCACATAACCCTTTGCAAAAAACTTAACCTTATACCTGTCAACTATTTCATTAGCTTTATGCCTGTCAACTGTTCCATTAGCTTTACACTTCAGCTTGTATACCCACTTAGTGCCAATGGCCTTCTTGCCAAGAGGCAAGTCATATAAAGACCAGGTACCATTTTCATGATAGCATCATATGTAGATTGCATTGTAGCCATCTAATGTTTAGAATTTTGTGTTTTATCAAACAAAACAGGTTCAGTCTCATCATAGAGGCTAGAGGAAGCCATAGCATAGCAATTTGATGCAAAAGAGGCACTGCAAGGGCCTGAACAAGTACAGTATGATAGCGATGCATCTAATTTGTTGTCACGCAAAGTCTGCACTAGCCATTTTGGCATAGTTTTTGCCTCCTCAATATGAGCTCTCTCATCAACAAGTGCATCATGCAAATCTGCATCAGAAATGGAATGATTTGCATCATCACATGAAACCTATAAAGGGTGAGAAGTTGCCTCAATAGGATCGGCACTAGACTATCCACCTATAAAAATAGGAAGCAAAGTATCATACATGTCTTTGGAGCTAATAGATGTCTCTTTCCTACATGAAAGTAAAGGCTAAATAATGTCTTCCACAAAAACAACATCTGGGCTAATCCAAATGCATTTACTCTATGGATGATATAGAGGATAACCTTTGCTTTCAGAACTATACCCAACAAAAATACATTTTACTGCTTTATCATCCAATTTCCTACGATGTTGTTCAAACACTAATGCATATGCTAGACAACAAAAAACATGCAGATGAGCAATAGATGGCTTGCAACCATGCCAAGCCTCATATGAAGTGATAGACTGTAGTGATTTAGTGGGACACCTGTTAAGTACATATGCTTCACAGATGATAGGCTCAAGCTAGAAACTATGTGGTAAAGACTGACTCTTGACCATACACCTCGCCATCTCCATGAGTGATATGTTCTTCCATTCAACAACTCCATTTTGTTGAGGTGTATATGGCACTATACACTAATGTTTTATCCTACGTTCATCCAAAAATGCATTAAAGTCAAAAAATATATCTCCCCCCCTCGATGAGAATGGAGGGTTCCCATTTTACATGCTGACAAATTTTCAGCCAAAACCAAAAACTATTTGAAGCACATGAACACTTCGGACTTTGCTTTCAATGGATATACCCATGGATGCTTGGAAAAATCATCAATGAAAGTCACAAAGTATAGATAGTTTCCAAAAGAGGGTATCTATGTCTTGTGTATGTGTGTGTGTTGTGTATGTTTTGTGTGTATGTGGGCATGTATATACATGTGTGTGCACATGTGTGTGTATGTGTTTGTATGCATGTGCTTTTATGTATGTGTATGTAGGACCATAGAAATCACTGTGAACAAGCTGCAATTTCTGAGTAGCTCAAACTCAATCATCTTTTAGAAAGGAGGAATGCTGCATTTTACCCAAAATACAGCCTTCACAGACATGTTTTCCAGGTGTCTCAAGTTTGGCCAAAGAGGACACCATTTTAGATCTCTAGATGCATAGCAAACTAGCATAATTGAGATGACCAAAGCGTGCATGCCAAAGCTTTGCATCTGACATAGCCTGAGAATCATGTACTGCACATGCTGAATCATTCATAGATTTTTCATATTCTATGAGCTTATACAACCCATAATCATGTCGTCATTTGACAGATCATGAACTGTACATCTGTCATCAACAAATTTCACAACCAAGCCAATCTTGGCTAATGTAGAAATTGATAATAGATTTTTCTTGATCCCTACCACAAATAAAGCATTTGACAAAGTGAAAGAACTACCATTAACAGTAGTCAGAATGATCTTACCAACTCCTATGATAGGATAAGAGGAGTTATTGGTGCATGTGACAGTATTCCCTGTAGGGGTAAACTCGAGTGAAGTGAAGAAACTTTGCTGCAAGGTAATATGTTTGGTTGCCCCACTATCAAAATATCAAACATCTGAGTCTACTACAGACATACATTGCTCATGAGAAGATGGGTCAAAAGTGCAAACAATAATAAACACCCATTCTTCATTTTGCACAAGATTTACAGAATCTGTTTTCGGTGTAGAGGCCTCTGCAACAACCATTCCAATGTCTTTTTTCTTTGCCTCTTTTGTAGCCAGTTTTGGAGAATTCTTTATGATATGATCATTTCCTTTACAGTACTTACAAAAGAATTTTTGCTACTTGATTTCTTCTCATCTTTGTCTTCCTTCTTTAAATGTGCAGCATTTGTAGATTTCTGCTTACTAGTAGATGAGCTCCATTTAGCTTTGCCCTTCTGACTAGCCACAAAAGCTTGATTTGCAACACACATAATGGACCTTTTCTGCCTAGAATGATCTTCTTGCAACAGAACAGAGACTAACTCCTCAAGTGACAAGGCATTTGGGTTGCCTTTCATCATCAAACAAAGAGTAGAAGCAAAACTCTGATATGATCAGAAAGACCATTTAGAACGGTATGCATAAGTGAGCGATAACTTCATCAACAGAAATCAATTATTCCTTCAAGTCTTTGATCTTAGAAAACTATCCATAGAATCACCTTCATTCATATGCTCACTCTCCAACTGATTTCGGAGGTAAGCAACACAAGCCTCATTGTTGGCCTAGTACAATGTGGGAAGTGTATCCCAAGCATCCTTAGCTGTTCTGCAAGAGCGAATGTAAGGAATAATGGCATGTTTGACAGACAAGGCTATCAATGTATG